>JASCZW010006278.1:0-102483 GCA_034211315.2 Aedes japonicus
AGCTCTCAAACAGGTTATTACTAAGATGTTGTAACTTGTATAACCTCAACGATAATATTCCTGATATAGCTGAGAAATCACAAAGAGATGAACATTGTTAACAAACAAATCTAATAGATTAAAAAAAGATATCAAGAATAAAACAGCGATGCAGTTTTAAAATTTACTGGTCTGCAAATAATGAAGAAAAGTTCCCAAATTCACGTTCCAATTCTTTTGAAAACAAAATTAAAATATCATAAAAGCAATAAAAAGGCTCTTTTTAAATCAATCATAAAATTTTTATTCCTACTATGTTTATTTATATTCTTTGAAAAATAAATATAAAACGAAACACACTCGTTATAAATTCTATCAATATATTTTTTAAATTAAATTTCACATTAATATTATTTCTTTATATGAAAACCATTTTGTAACAATTTGTATACATTTATATAAGAAGTTTATATAAGAATATTGGTATTTAAAATATTCTTATTTAACATTGTAAGTATCGTCATTGCAGGCTATTTTAAACATTTACTAAACATGAACATTTTAGATTTAAAAATAAGAACTGTAGGCTAATTTTAAATTCATTAAGTAAGGGCGTGTGGTGGATACGGGCCTTTTGAGAAATACGCGCAGCGCAATATACTTATGTATACACTTTGCTCAGCATAAACGCAGTCAAACCACCCAGACGATGAACAGGCGACAGCGATTATGCTGAGAAATGCAAAAACGGTCTTTTTTTGTTGAGGCGTAGAACCATTGCGTCCACTGAGTTGAACTTTTGAGGTGTACCCCTGTTTACTATACTAATTCGCATCTTAAAGCTAGATCACAATTTGTCAAGTGACCAGCCTAAGACGCGTCTCCCAGTCAGGCAAAATTGAGTTTATAAAACCCACCACCTTCCCAGGATTTGCAGTCCAAATTTCTATAGTTTGCATATAGCCACTGTACAGAAATTTAAGTCTACTCCTGTACACAGCATCACAACTGCAAAGCAGATGTTCCGAGGTTTCACGTTCCATGTTACAGAAACGACAGACAGATATCATTCTGAACCTGGCCAATGTTTTTCAAATGATATCTACTCGGGCAAAGTCCGGTTACTAGGCAAGTATAGGTACAAAGAACTCTCTTATTGAGCTCCTTAAGCTTTTAACTAATTGTAACATTTGGAATTATAAACCTTTTCACTTGAGAACACTTTGTGGTGATCAACCAATTGGTCATCACCCTTTGCCCTTGCCAAGATTTTAATTCCATTTTTATGGTTCTGGGTCAATAAACTGTGCATTTGAACCTTGTTTAGCAAGTTCGTCTGCCCTTTCATTGCCTTCAATGCCACAGTGTCCCGGAATCCAAAATAAATTTACCGAGTTCTCTTGGCAAACCTTTCGCAATGAAAGAATGCTTTCCCAGACAAGTTTGGATGAACATTTATAATTACTTAATGCTTTGAGTGCCGCTTGGCTGTCTGTAAAAATACAAATATTTAAATATCTATATTTTATCTTCAGACAAACGTTAACACATTTTATTATAGCAAAGATCTCCGCTTGGAAAACCGTTGGATAGATTTCCATTGCCACTGAGATTTCTACCCCAGGGCCTAAGATTCCTGCTCCCGTTTTTGTTTCAATTTTTGAGCCATCTGTGAAGAATTTTATGGAGCCATGACGAACAGTGGGACCTCCGACTTCCCAATCTATACGTGATGTTTCACATATCTTGTAAGGGATGTCATGGTTTTCCACAGGTTTCAACCAGTCTCCATTCATATACATCACTGGCCCATTTTGAAAGTTTTGTGAAATGCTCAGGTGACCGACTAAGTCACCAGACATGAAAGTTTTCAACCGTTTAAGTCTAAGCATACTCTTTTCCGCTTCTAGTTGCACGTATTCGTGCAAAGGCAGCAGATTTAGAATTGCATTCAACGCATTTGATGGAGTGCTGCGCATCGCTCCCGTTGTAGCAATGGATACTAGCCGTTGAAGTTTTGTAAGCTTTTTCTGTGCAGTAGCCTCTATTGTTTTTGGCCACCACACAAGAGAAGCATACGATACTTTTGGAAGTATTATGGATGTATAAATCCACATTATCATTTTTGGTCTTAGACCCCATTTTCTGCCAAATGTTTTTGAGCAAATCCAGAAAGCACTGGTTGCCTTACCGATCACACACTCAAGATGAGCATTCCAGTTCAGTTTGGCATCCAGTATCACTCCTAAGTATTTAACCTGTTCACTAAGATGGATCTTAAGTCCTCCTAGCTAAAACGCTTTTAGACTAAACTTCCTTTTCCTTGTGAAAGGTACAATTACTACTTTTGCTGGATTAATACCTCCTTGATACACCAAGACTGGGTATTTTTTTTATTGTAATAGATGAATTTCCCAGCTCTGAAGTGATTTCTCTTTTGCAAGCATGGTATGAACCCAGTTAATTTTGTTGATGTTCAAGTCATTTGCAGCAATAAGGGCCCGGAAATTGTATTCGCGTCTTTTGCAGCGTCCGGATGCGTGCGTTTTGATGGACGATGAGACCTATGTAAGGGAGGACTCAAAAACCCTTCCAGGTCCACAATACTTTACTGCCGTCGTTGGGGAGGATGTGAGCGATGCGGACAGGTCGATTCAAGTGGAGAAATTCGGTCGAAAGGTACTGGTATGGCAAGCAATATGTTCCTGTGGTTTGAAGTCATCCATTTTTTACACTACCGGAACTATAAATGCGGAAATCTATCAATCTGAGTGTCTCCAGAAGCGATTGTTGCCTTTATATAAGAAGCATAGTACACCTCCACTCTTTTGGCCGGATTTAGCGTTGGCTCACTATGCCAAAACCACTCTCAATAAGCTTGCGGAAAAGGGTATAGATTTCGTTGAGAAAAATATCAATCCACCAAATTGCCCTCAGCTTCGACCCATCGAACGTTACTGGGCAATCGTGAAGAGGGTCTTCAAGAAGACTGGTAAGGCAGCTGAGAACATGCAGGAATTCAAAAAAATTGGACTCAAGCGTCCAAAAAATGCGATGCAACACTTGTCCGGAACTTGATGAAGAGCATTCGATCCAAAGTTCGAAAATTCGTGAAGAAATAACTTAAATTTCATCCAGTCTTCATTATGTTCAAGTTTAACCTCGTACAATGAAGGATCAATTTTTGTATGAATAAAATATCGGTTTTCAACATAATTTGAAAGAAAGTTTGTGGATAGCTTATTTTCGATACACTCCTTAGAACTTTTCCACCTTCAAGTGATCCATCTCTGATTGGATCTACACACAAAACTGATCCAGGAAAATGTGTTTCCATAATCAGCTTTAACGTTTCACTAGGAGTTTTTGTAAAAACTCCATCCCCATTTTCAGATTCCCAAGTTCAATCGTATGATCCTTTGCAAGAGCCCTCTGAAGTCTTGCGACTTCCGGACTATTGCTTATGTTTTCACACGTTAGAACCCAGGATCTTCGTTTAGATTTTCTTATTTCTTTATTGTACTCAGTAAGTGCACTCCTATATGGGTACACTAAGGTTCTTTTCGCTTTAATGAACAACCTACGAGATGTTTTACGCAGACGTTCCAACTTAAAGTTCCCCCATGGAACATCCCTGTTAGAGGACGGTTCCTTGATAGGACAACTTATGTGGAAAGAATTTAAAATCGTATCATTTACCTTTTGGAAAAAGGATTCCAATTTCTGAACTGAATCAATCATTCCACCTTCTGTAAATAACTGAGCACAATGTGTCTATGATCCGACAATGACGTTTCCTCAGAGACTTCCCACTTTGAAATACGTTCATAAATTACACTATTGCACAATGTCAAATCCAAAACATCTTGTCTGATAGCATTTGAAAATGTAGGTTCGTTTCCCGTATTGCATATGTCTTTATTATTTGATGAGAGATATTTCAATAAGCACTCCCTCGACTGTTGATATCCGTACTACCCACACGGTATGATGTGCGTTGACATCACAGCCAATTATGAATGACTTATTATTTGCTCTACAGTACTTGACAAATGAGTCGATCTCAGGAGGAGTCACCTCAGGAGCATCACCTGGAAAATAGGCTGAAGATATATAACCTCAGTATTTCCTCTGGTGGTAGGCACCTCAACCATGACCGCAACAATGTCCCGATTGAAGAATTCTGTAATGGGATAGCAATTCAGTGTTTTATCAACTAAAACAGCAGTTCTTGGCGTACTCTGCTTTTCATCATTAAACAACTTACAGTCCTGTGTTTTAATACCAAGTATTTTTCCTTTATTAGTCCATGGCTCTTGAATTAGTACCACGCCCAGCCCCACTTTTCTAAACCTCCGACTCATGACAGCAGATGCTCCTTTTGCATGATGGAACCTGAAGGAACTTAGTTGGTGTCATTTCTAAGGGTGGCACGCTCTTTCTTGCTTGTGCGGGGAGCGATAGACCCATCGATGTTTTTAATGGTCAGAGCAATAAGCTCGGCATTTACGTATGCAGTAAAATACCTAGTTACACTTTTTAGCCAGTTTGCTGTATTTTGATCCTTGCATTCAAGAGACAAATCACCTTGCCTGTAGCTACATTTTGTAAACTTAGATTTTACTTCATGTCTTTGCTCCTCTACTTTTTGTAGAGAAGCTTCTTCGAGCTGCACTGTTGAGTTTGAGTTTTGGTTAATCGTAGCATCGAACTGCACTGTTAATCTTTACCTCTTTACCATTTTTGCCCATTGAGCTCGATTTAAATAAAAACAAACTCATCATAATTTTTTTTGCGTTCTTTTATGTTTTTAAATTTTAAAAATTATGAAAAAGTTTTATATTTGCGATTATTAGTTTCGATATCACTTCGGTTTCAGTGAAACTAGCATCACTGGTATTATATTACTTTCACGCAACAATATTTATGCGCTAGCTTTTAGCAAGTTTAAAAGCTTCTCATGCAAGTTCGAAAGCTCCTAATGCAAGTTCGCAAGCCAAACTTGCATCCAAGTTTGCAGTGAGGTCTTATTCAAACCAAGCTGAATAGAAGTTTGTTTTTATTGCAACAGCCTTCTCTTACTTGGGGGCTGTTCATAAACCATGTAGACAATTAAGGGGGAGGGTTTGAAAAGGTCTACGTTTGTCTACGATGGGGGAGGGGGGATATACCAAAAGTCTACGTAGACATTTTATTTCTCTCTACAAAACGGACATTCAAACACTCCACGCAGAGAAAAATACCGTCATAACAAACATATTCCAGATAAATCCAAACATAAAATTAGTTTATTTTGGGCACAAACATAAACTTGCTTCCTTTCAAACATATTCTATGTTTAAAACCAACCCTAGTAGCACACTTGTTGCCATTCGGTTGAGAATCAGATATATGACTTGCTAAGTTATAAGCAAGTCACTACAGCTAATAAAGGTCGTAGTGTGCTACATGGGAAGTGACATCGATGTTTGAAATTATAAGCATATTATGTTTATTTTTAACATGTTAATGATACGAATAAACGTACACATTTTGGATTTTACTGGTGGCGTTCTAAATCTAATTTATGTATTCTATGAGTCTAGGTTATCTTAGTTCTGGATTGAGCTTAATTGCTAATATGTTCCAGTTTCAAGAAATTAGCTTAAAGATGCACTGCACACAGTTTCGAGCCCTGAACTTTGTAAAATTTGAAGCAATACATCAAATCAGTATAATATGGCAGCTAATTATTAAGGAGCATAAAATCCCGTTCACACTACAACCTATATTACTTGATATAGACTTTCTTCATATTAGCATCTATGCATCTAAAGACTGTCTACGTTAAATTTTGTGTGTATGTGTGTGGGTGTGTGGGTGTGTGTGTGTGTGTGTGTGTTTGTGTGTGTGTGTGTGTTTTTTTTTTTAAATAATAAGGTTGAAAAAAGCTTCAAAAGCCTGGCCTGTAGTGTATTTGGCACTGTGTGGGACTCACTCAAGCGGTAATGGGACTCGCTTCCGTGCCTAACCACTAAAAAACATTCCTTATATCTCTTTGCCGTCTCGCCCCGGGACCACGATGAAGCGACTACTTCAGGGGGCGGCTGTGCTCATGCACCTCTCTGTTGTCTTGGCTCTTGCGACTCTCGCCGTTATTTTGTGCTGTTTTATGCACCCATCGAGACGTGTACCGATATGGAGTAGCCGGCCGTCATAACGTGCCCTCCTTCACAGTCACCCTCGTGGGACACCGACGCTGCTTGACCGCTAATGTTCCCTCCATTCGCGCTGCAGCTCAGTCATAATTTGCGTTACTACACTATTAACGGCATTCCAGGTGCTCTCCTCTCGACACATTTCCTTGATGATGTTCTCCGTATTAAGTACTGGCATCTCCCTCCGAACTTCCTCAAACCTTGGGAAATCGAAGATCACGTGCTCCGGTGTTTCTTCTACGTGTCTACACGCTGGACAGACGGGTGACGTTGCGTGTCCAAACCGATGCAGATACTTTCTGAAACATCCATGACCAGACAAGAACTGTGTCAAGTGAAAGTTAATTTCGCCATGTTTCCTGTTTGTCCAAGACGACAGAACCGGTATAAGCCGGTGTGTCCACCTACCATTTCTCGCCGTGTTCCACTCCTGCTGCCATTTCGCCATCGATGCCGCTCGCATGATCTTCCGAACACCATTGGTTTCCTTCCTCGTGTAGCACTCACTGTCCTCGACCAGGATAATGATAGGAATCATTCCGGCGATAACACATACTGCTTCCAAAGAGATGGTCCTATAAGCGCTCGCAACTCGCATGGCCATGAGACGATGCGTTCTGTTTAGTTTAGCACGATTTTTCTTGCTTTCCAACGCCGAGATCCAGGCTGGCCCACCGTACCTCAGTATTGAAGATGAAACGCTAGCTAGTAGACGCCGCTTACTACTGGTAGGTCCGTAGCTATTCGGCAAAATTCTGGCTATTGCGTTAATAGCCTTTGCCGCTTTTTCGCAGGCATAATCGACGTGGCTGTTGAAGTTCAGCCGGTCGTCGATCATCACTCCCAAGTACTTCAGTGCTCGCTTCGAGGCTATGATATGCCCTCCAACGACGATTTCCGCCCGTTTCACCGCTTTGCAATTGCTGACCACTAGCAGCTCCGTTTTGTGGTGTGCTATCTGCAATTTAGCTTCGCGCATCCAGTTCTCAACCATGCCAATCGCTTTGGTCGCCAACATCTCCACTTCCTCTAGCGTCTCGCCTGAAACTGTCAGGACAATATCGTCTGCAAAACCAACGATCTTGACTCCCGTTGGCAACTTCAATGTTAACACACAATTGTACATTGCGTTCCAAAGCGTCGGTCCAAGGATGGAACCTTGTGGCACTCCCCCCGTGATCATTGTCGACTTCTGGCCCATTTGTGTATCGTACAGCAAAACCCGGTTCTGGAAGTAGCTACTCAAAATCTTGCACAGATAGTCAGGCACCTTGATTCTGTGTAGCGCTTCGGCGATGGCTTCCCAGCTAGCGCTATTAAAGGCATTCTTGACGTCTATCGTTATCACCGCACAATATCGATTACCTCTCCTCTGCTGCTTGTGTGCCTTATACGCACTGTCGATGACAATCCGAATTGCATCCACCGTTGACTTTCCTTTTCGGAACCCGAATTGGTTTGTTGACAAGCCATGCTCGTTCTCCGTGCACTTCATCAACCTGTTTAGGATGATCTTTTCCAACAGCTTGCCAAGTACATCCAACAAGCATATGGGTCGATACGATGCTGGTTCCCCTGGCGTCTTTCCTGGCTTTGGTAGTAGCACCAGCTTCTGAATCTTCCACCTGTCTGGAAATCTCCCCTCTTCTAGACAGTTCTGCAACACACTCCTAAAAATGTCGGGATACCTCTGCAGTGCCGCTTTCAATGCCACGTTAGGGATTCCATCCGGACCCGGAGCTTTGTTCACCTTCAGCCCTTTTGCCACTGACAAGAGCTCATCGTTGAAGACTCGTGTACCACCAGTTGCTCCTGCCACTTCATTGCCGTACGGTGTTGGTGGCCATGCCGTAGGGTCGTGCTGCGGGAAGAGACCATCCACGATCGTTTTCAGCTTGTCCGGGCATCCTTCAACCGGTGTCGCTTGACCCTTAAACTTTGCCATCACTACTCGGTAAGCGTTGCCCCAGGGGTTTGCATCGACATCTTGGCACAGTTCCTGGAAACAGCTGGACTTGCTTCTCCGTACTTCTCGTTTTAATGCGGTTCTGGCCGCCCGGAATGCCACCCTACGCACTTCTCTATCCGTTTCCGTTCTTGCTCGCTGAACTCGCCTTCTGGCTTTGAGACAACTAGCACGAAGGTTACTGATTGCCTCGTTCCACCAGTATACTGGGCGCCGTTTGTTTTTTGGCTTCGTCTTCCTCGGCATGGTGGTGTCACATGCCGCAGTCAGCCATGCTGTCAGCTCTTCCGCGTCCGAGGGGGTGCTTTCTACACACAGTGCTTCTGTAAAAAGGTCGCTATCGAACTCCTTTGTCCTCCAGTTTCGTTCGTTCGTATTCATCCGTCGCACTGAAAATGAGTTCCCTTTGCCGATTGTGTACCTGATCGCCTGATGATCGCTATTTTTGTACTCCTCGCTCACTCTCCAATACATGTTTCTCATCAGCGACGGACTGCAAAAAGTAACGTCGATAATGGACTCACGACCATCTCTGCGAAAAGTGCTGACGGTGCCTTCATTGACCAGCTGAACCTCCAACTTTACTAGCGCTTCCAGAAGGCTGAACCCACGGGCGTTGGTACATCTGCTACCCCACTCTTCTGCCCAAGCATTAAAGTCTCCTGCGATGATGACTGGTCTCCGCCCGATCAAATGTACGGTGAGTTCATCCAACATCTGGTGGTATTGTTCCGTCGTCCATGGAGGTGGTGCGTAGCAACTGCATACAAAGACTCCGTTGATTTTGGCAATCACGAAGCCTTCATGCGTGCTCGAAACCACTTCTTGGATAGGATATCTACCCATAACATGTATGGCAGCCATTCCTGCTCTATCTACCACCCACCTGCCGTTATCCGAGGGTACTCGATACGGTTCTGCAATGATTGCAACGTCGCACATGGTTTCCGTTGTTGACTGCTGCAACAGTTGCTGCGCGATGTCGCAATGGTTCAGATTTATCTGGATTATCTCGATCATTGTTGGCTCGCCCGCACTTTTTGATACACCGGGCATTTGTAGCTTCCCGTGATGTGGTCGTTGTCATCCTCGTTTGTACAGAGCATGCACCTAGGTCGCTTCTTGCAGTCACTAGCAATATGACCCTTCTCTCCGCACCTTCGGCACCGATCCGATCTGTCAGGACCCTCGCAGTTTCTCGACAGGTGGCCAAATCCCATGCACTTATAGCATCGTTCCATCTCTTTTGTGACTCGAGGGGTGACTTTTAGCGGACATACTGACCACCCAACTTTTACTTTACCTACCGCCAACAGTTTGTTGGCAGAGGCTGTAGCCAGACGGATCGCCGCCGTCTGCATGCCCCGTATTTTTTTCTCAACCGGATTGTCATCGGCTCATCTCCTAGTTCACCTTGCACCTGCAGCGCACTTCTTACTTCGTCTACTGTTGTTACCTCATCTAGATCCCGGCACTCAACCACCGTCTCCTGTGATAAGGCCCTAACGTTTGCGCCGTCACCAAGAGACTTCTCAACGAGTGACTTGAACGTTGCGCTTTTGACCGAAGGATCTTTCTTTAATTCGAATAGCATGTCCCCCTTCTGGGTGCGCCTGGTTTTTATCACGTTTGCTCCTAGCTCCCTTAGTTCCGGATCGTCTTTAACTCTTCTGAGGATTTCAGCATGTGTTGTTGCCCCCTTCACTTCTACAACTAAGGCATCTCCTTTCCATTTCTGCCGGTCCACTTTTTTCTTCTCTCCCTTCTTCCTAGCCTCTTCCATCTCCTGCTCTTCTTTTTTCTTCTCTTCCTTTTTCTTTTCCTCCTTTTTCTTCTTTTCTTCCTTCGTTTCGTTTTTCCGTGTGTGTGTGTGTGTGTGTGTGTGTGTGTGTGTGTGTGTGTGTGTGTGTGTGTGTGTGTCTGTGTGTGTGTATGTGTTTGCAATGAAACTCCCACTGACCGGCAGTGCTTTTATGGAAGAAACTTGTCTGCATTTCTTCAGTAATTTAGATGTTATCACTATGTGCAAACATTTTTAGCTCTGGAGATTGAAGGTGACAGCTCTATTGAAAATCCAACGACCCATTTCAAGAATGCCTGTTCCTACACGTACATTCTGAGGTCATCTTCATATACAATAAGCCCCGCATGAAAATCTTCGCATATCAAATGGTTTTGTGAAGAGTTTTCACACTTCCAGAATCAAAAATGGACAATCTTGATCCTGGCATGTATAAAGTTAAGTTATATTTTTGATAATATAAAACGACCTCACCAATGTTCCTTTTCTGATGTTGGAAAGTTCGTTTGGATGCGGGAGCGGGGCACTTAAAAACAAAAAAATGGGGAAAAAACTACCGACGCACAATCTATCTACCGAAATACGACCATAACACACTATGACAGGGATTCCATTCACAAAGTCCTACGCAAATTACTCGAAGATCTATAATTACACTATTTACTTTAGTTTATTTCCGCGAAAATAACGCAGCAAAATCAAAACACGTCATTTTCAAAGCATAGCTTGCTGCGATCGACCAGACTGTCTACGTTAAATTTTGGATACCAAATTAATATCAGCAAAACAAAATTTACGCATTATTCAAAATACCGATTGTTTATTTCACAAAAATAGATTTATATCTACATAAGAAAAAGTTGATTAAGATGTTAATCCTTCTTTCTGTTAAATTCTCGAACTTCCTGTGGCACACCTGCGATCAGGTTCCGTACGGCATTCTCCATCTTCTCTTGAAATCATCGGTGCCATTTGCTTTCTTCTTAGTTTCGAAGAGTTTCCGCTTAACTAGCGCCGAGTACTTCCCTATTGGGCGAAGTTCTGGACAGTTTGGTGGATTGGCTGTTTTTGGCACGTATTCGACCTCTTGTACCTTATACCATTCCAGGACGGATTTCGCATAGTGACAAAACAGATAAACAATAGCAACGTGGTTACTGATAAACAATAGCAACCGCTTTTGCATACATTTTTCTCGTACACATCATAGATTTTCAACCACAATTACATATGGCCTGCCAAATCAAATACTTCTTCGAGAATTTGGACACCTTCTTTGACCGGAAATACTTGGCAACGGCGTTCCTTTGCATTGCGGTATAAAAAGCCAGACCCTGAAGCTATTTAAAGGCTTCGAGTACGTATGTTTCGTCGTCCATTGTGATACATGAAAATGTTTGTAAAAAATTGGTGTCAAGCACCTTAACACGACTTTTTGCAGTGAAATTTTGCATGTCATAACAGTTGGGCACCTTTTTCACTTTGTACGGCTTCCGTTCTTGCTCCTGCATCACTTTTTGTACGAATGATTCCCCGCCACATTTCGTGCAGAAAGATTGGGATTTTTCGGAATAATGGCTACCACCTTCATATTTATTTGTCGGGGGCATACTTTTCGATTTGTTCCACTTCCAACCTTCCCATCCAAAGTCAAGCGCTGATCAAATGATTGACAAACACAAAACACGGTTCTTTTCGGTCATTTTAGTTTACGGTTAATGCGTTTGCGCACTTCCACTTGATTCGACGCCATTTTGCTGAATGTCACAAGAATGTAAACATGTTGTACCACGAAATAAAGTGGAGAGTTTCAGCTGTCACATGAGTGAAACGTTTTAGCGATCCGTGAAATAATTCAAAATCTACACAGTAATAAAAGTTTCCGAAATAAACGTTTACAGGCTTTAATTTCACAAAAAATAATTTGCGTGGCATTTGATATCAAGATCGTAATGTAGGTTGCAATGTGAACTGGGTTTAATCAACAATCAATATGCAACTAGCGATTTGAAATTGGTTCACTGTTGTAGAACCCCTTGGTCCAAAGTACACCTTGAAGCCAGCACCTTGCTATACATATTTGCGCCTTTGTTTTGATTTGCTGTGTTATTTTGACAGAATATTTGAGAGTATGTTCGTGTGAGTTCATTATTAGGGGCGCAATATTAAGCTTGGGACCGAGCTTGGGACCGATGTGCTAGTAATGACTGAGCCAAGAAAAAAATCGTTTTTGTATGGGACCTACTGGTCTTAGAGTTAGTCTATGGTTTAATGCTACACGCTATAATTACTGTCTCTAATTATCTTTTCGAGAGGAAAAAAGGGATAACAAGAGACAGTAATTTAAGCGTGTTGGTTGTGTTTCTTTATTCGTTTTTTAAAACATCGATAGCTCGAATGCATGGTACCAACTCAATAGTAAGTTTATGATGTCAACCACCCAAGCAACACATCTCTGTCATAATTGGTTGCAGAAACTTGATTGTGACTTAATTGAGGCACATTGCAGTTACTTTGACTTATTTGCAACAAATGTGCTACTAGGGCATTGAGTATTTTTATTTATACGTGAATGAGATGATATTTGATAGATAACTTGCTCCCATTTGACAAACATTTAACTAGTAGAGGGTTTTAGCGCATGTGGGACAAAGTAAAAAATTCATTAGGAGGTCTGGGAAGACGTCAACTTGCTTTGGAAAACTTTCAAAGAAGACAAACCGAACTTGATATCTAAAGTGAAAACAAACATATCCGCATATGCTTTTATTGTAGACTGCGTTATGCGACAAAAGTGAACGCAGATCAACGCAAAAGCATCCACAAGGCAGATATTTTGTCGAAGAAAATAAGGCCACTCAAGATTCTGTAGCAACGCCAGGAAGAAATTATTTGTGATGTTGCCGAGAACGGAGCTACGGAAGTTCTATGGATAGAATCACGTTTTGTCGAAATCATTGGACTTGACATCCAAGAAACAATTCCACCAGAATTCTTCCGTTAGCTTCCGCTGATGAACTTTAATTATTGGTTTAAGCAGCCATTGTGTGGGCATCTTTCGAATTTGCATAATTGATTGTTGTAATTTTTTATTTTGCAATATTTTTATGAAACAAAATAAAAATGAATAACCGAATAACCTGATTGTTTGAGTTTTATTTCATAAACCTTTCCTCAAACCGCCACAGCCACATATTGTAGAACATTTTCCATAAATTAAAAAAAAATTGATTATGTCTACGTAGACTTTAAGGAGGGGGGGGGGGGGGTTTGGAATAAGTCTACGAAAGTCTACGATGGGGGAGGGGGGGGGTTTGAAAGTGTCAAATTTCGGTCTACGTGGTTTATGAACAGTCCCTTGCCGCGTTTAATTTTCTTTTCTTTTTCCACTTTTCTATAAGGCACACAGTTTATAAAGGATAAATACCTTTTTGCACTGGATTTCACTTGATACACTATACTTTTGTCACCGGTATTTTTTCAACTAGGGAAGCGGTACCTATATTGAGCTCAATAAGCGGACCTCCAGAGGAAATCGGTGAATATGCACTGAATACCGAACACTGAGTACACAAGTTATTCACAATTTATTCGTCCATTTACCGTTAATCGTTTAGCAACACACAAAACATTCGATTCTGATAATTTTCTTCCAATTTAATACAGAAAAGTTGAAACTGCTATGTACCTATATTAATAATATGACGAAAAACATTAATCCCATCTGTGTACATATGTTAATCGTACTGATTTTAATCAAGGAAAAAATACAAACAAGTTAACGCTATTCACTACTACACCCAAAAATGAAGTAGATCATTTGACAGCACTTCACGTGTGTTGGGTAGCATGCATATAACCAAGACAATATGAAAGGGTTTGTTTGTTATTCTCCCATGAGAATATTGACAACAAGACGCACCACAACGCGGGGCATAAAATGCTCTATGAATGATTGAACACGCACACTAGCGTTGATGTGTATGCTATACAGTATGTGAGCAGTGCAACACCAAGCGATTACGTAGATTGTAAACACGGTTCAGAATAGGTGCAAGCGTATTTATATTATTGTGAAAATTAATCCCATAGTTTTCTAGTATTTTATCAAGTATTCGTAGATTCTAGTGTGGCTAGTGTAATAAGTGAAGTGTGATTTTTATGGTTTGTGCAATTACGCATCGAAAATGTGTAAGGATATAGTGCAATTAAAGAGAAAACTTGGAGTCTGGCTCGAGTATATTGCCTAGTACAATTAGATCAATACGACGAATTTTTAGTTCAAAGGTAAGCAATTGTGTTGAAAATCTGAGTGCTCATTATTTTTACGAAATTGAAGTCTCCGAAACGTTTTTGTAGCTTTTAATTATATTCAAGATCTAATTTTATTTGCCAGGATTATATATTCTTGGTTACTGCGTCCATTTATTGGAGAAATTGAACATCTTTTTACGTTTGAAGTTGGATGGCTGCAGAATGTGATGGATATATGTACTATGGTGAGAATAGGTTCCGCTTCCCTATAACTTTTTTACTCACTTTCGATTTATCGATTCGTTATGCACTTGAAAAAGCAGAAATATTCATGAGTCAGAAGACAAAGGAAGTGTAAACACATCCAGTGATGCCAATACTCCAAAAATCCTCGAAAACGATTTTTCTTACATCATACAACAAACCGCTTTTAATTAGAATTTCATTTGAATGTTCTAGAAGCATTTTAAAAGTTTCGTCCTAAACTTTAACATGGGAGCTGTCAGATTTATCACCACTCGGTGTCTTCTTCTTTTTTCAAGTTGGATTCCTCAATTACACTATAGCAAGGTTGATACACTCCCGTTTCGTTTTGTCAATTTTTGAGTACAATTGTATGCTATCTCTTTTTCTCTCACGGAAATGTTACTCAATTTTCGTTTAAAAAAGGATCAACTCAATTTTTGAGTAGATCCACTTCTTACGAAAATTGAGTAACATTTCCGTGAGAGAAAAAGAGATAGCATATAATTGTACTCTAAAATTGAGTAAAGTGTGTAACCTAGTGTAACCTAGTAACATAGAAGCATTCATACAACCGGCACCATGCCGTTTCAAACCAATAAATATTAAGCCTTCGAAATGCTTATGCAACAAATGCAAATGAAGGCATTAAGCAGTTCGAAGACCCACAGCAGTTTTCAATAAATTACGACATGGCACAAAAGTGTCCTGCTCGTAATACATTCACAGAACGACGCATTCGAAGTGTCGTTGACAAGCGCCCTCGATGCTTATCACAGGACTGAAGCGGCTGTCATCCACGAACAAAAATTGTGAAGCCGAAAACTTGGTGCTGCGTGGAAAGGAGAAGAGAAAGTTTTCCTGTTTTGTCGTTTATTTGATTTGAGAAAAAAATGTTGCGCCTCGTACTTAGTGCAGTGATTATCACAAGGATTGTATTTTTTCATAATTTATTAGCCAGGTAAAGGGTATATTCGATAAAAATGGCACACAGAAAATCTTCTTTAACATTTGAATCGTATGATCTAATCTAATCTAATCTAATCTAATACAACCGCAGCCAGTACGAAAAAGCATCCTGGAAATAATTGGGTTAGATTACGCCCAATTATTATTTTTTGTCAATATTGATGCTTGCAGCATATCAGAGACATGATACCACAGAGAACAGATGTGCATCTTTGGTCTGCTACTTGTGTAAAACTTTTAACCGATATTTCAAATGTATGTCGTTATGCTCCTAGTAGGCGGCGCTGCAGTTGTGCGATAACTGTCATGTAAATGTTTGTCAATAAAGGTCCACCACATAACCTGAAAAGTTTTGTTTGTTTTGCTCTGGACTTGCATCTTATACCGGCTGCCCATATTAACTTTTACACACGTTTTTCAAGAAAAGGTATATGGACATCAATGTCTGTTCTCTGTGATGATACAAGCGTCAAAGCGGCCAGACCTACTGCGTTGCATTAACCGCAAAAGATGATTCTGTAAAATGGTTTGGATTCAAATGAATACATTTGAACCCCAAAACATTTTGTGAATCTACAGGGGAGGAAAGATGCGTGGATATACCGTACCATACGCTCCGAGGAAAGAATAATAAAATAATATTGAAATAAATCCTAAAAATCCGAGAAATTGTAAAAATGGCATGATAATAATATAAATGTAAAATCAATATGCAGTTTCATATGGAATAGTGTATAAAATTTACTGCAGGAATATTATAATGTAAAATTATAATAACAACTACACATGTCTGCAGATTGTTGTTCTGCTGCAATTGTAGAAGGATTTGCGTATCCATTATGAACCTGAAAGTTTAGAAAATGTATCGTAGCCACGAGATATTTTTTTTTCGAGACTCAGGAACTCTATGGATGATCTGAAATTATACATCATGTAACGGAACAGCACATCGACATTTTAGATATACAATATCTAAAATGTCGATGTGCTGTTCCGTTTCCTTGCACCCTTTTTATCATTTGTAGTCTATCTCATAGGTTCTACAATGATTCTAATATATGATCATAATTAAATTTTTGTATAGTTAGTTAATAAATTATTTAATAATAATAATATGAGAAAGACAAGTAATTATAAGAGAATTTTTATCTGCAAATTATTTGATCACCCTCTCATCGAAATACTTCAGCCATTGGAACTACAATACTACTAACCATTAAGATCTAGAAATATTAGGTTATAGATGTTTGTAGATGTTTGTACAACATATATCTGACATCCACTGGTTGGTCACTGATCAAATTTTGTCTAATCCAATACAAACGCAGCAAGTAAAAGAAAAGGTTCTGGAAACAACTGGGCTAGATTATGTCCAATTATTAAACTGTCTGAATCAACTGAAAAGAAGATTTCTTAGAACGAGCTGGAATCAAACGAATAAACCTGAACCCAAACGCAATCCGCGAATCTACAGGTGAGGAAGGATGCGTGGACACACCGATTCACACGCTCTGTATCATTTCAAGTCAAATATCATAGAAATCTTACATATTTGTATGACCCCATTTACCTGAAATTATACATAAAGAAATCTGCAAGTACCTAAATTTGGGACAATATAAAGCATATAATGGTAGGATATCATTTGTGACGTACAGTAAAATAGTATGTTCTGTCAATCAAATATATTCTCGGACTTCGGTTATTCCACGTAATGGCACAGACAGACGTTTAAGCAAGAGCAAAATTAATCGATAACTTTGTGTAAATTTTCAAATCTCTAGCAAGCGCTAGCGTAAGCAACTGTTGCTTCACAAACGCTATGTAGTTCACTTGGTCGAGGTACCCACTGATGTGGTGAAGTTGCGGCATCTGCTAGCATGTCAAAATATCACTTCGTCGTTCGCCACATGCCACCCGATATTGACACGATGTTTTGACGTGCAATTATATGCCACATAGCGTCTACAAAACTGACATATTTGCTTTTTGCTAAATGCTTATTGACACTTGGCGATTCCTTTCAAATTGACGGTTGCGGAAATTTACACAAGTCGAGATTCAAGCTTGAATGGCTGTGGTAATGGTATCCCCTACGAATCCGCTTTTACAAATGATATGTCACTTCGAATACTGTACGAATAAAACATGTGAATATTTTATTATGCAATGCTGAAAAATTAACAAAACTTAAGGTTATTGATGAAATGAGACTCTAATTCTTGCAGGTAGCTCCTATCTCCTTTCACAAGTTTTCGGTAAACAATCATCATTCTCCTGAGCACGCTGGTGGTAAGTATTGGCATAACCTAGGTAGTTTTCCTCGGAAAATTTCTCACTGGATCCAATAGTCAACGACCATCTTTTTCTGTGCATTACATAAAAGGATTTTCAAATGACGTTGACAATTTATGCCGGGTTCTCATAACACGGTACCGTACACGCGTCGGGACGTTTTTGTGGGATGGGTGACAAAGTCACTTAGTCTAACTGATTATTTTGTTCCAACCAAAAAAAAAAAAATATAAATAAAGATACCTCCCGGACAAAGCACTGTGCAAAGATAATACTTCTTTACACATGTTAACCCACCTGGAAACATGAGACTCCAGCCAAGTGTCTCTAGCATACGAATATTAAATAATAAATCCGGCTGGCGTGAAGTCTCCCGGCTAAGAGAAACTCGTCATCTCCAATGTCACCAAAGCAGTTGAACCAAAACGAAAGCAATGTTTTGAGGAAAGCGAAACGAAAATATTAACCAAATTTGAAATAAAACAAGATGATTGATCGTAAAGATATAATCCTGGGTTACCAATATTTCGCAGGAGGAATATATTTTCAAATATTCCGCGGATCGAGGAGAAAAATAATAGCAATGCGTATCTATGGCAACGATAGAAACATTAACATGAAGTAATGGGCAAGTAAATTTAGTATAATGTTAAACATTTAACGAACGTTTACTTATCTTAATGACGTTTCGATGGTCCTCATCCTGATTCGGAATTGTACGGAAATCCACTCGTACAAAGTCTACGAGCATCATGACTCCAATGCCAGGAAAATTACAACTCCAGTTTTGCTAAAAATATACTACAAGCCATGGCAGCACCACTTGCGGAAACAGTAGCACAATTCTAAATTTCTTCACGTTGTTGAAAAACAAACAACATCTAAGCAATACGCCCCACGACAACTCGAAAACAACGCGAAACGTAGATTTTATGAAATTATCACACCGGGATTTTCTGAAATTCTAGACGGGCTAGACCACCCCGAACAGCAATCACCACCGAAAAACTTTCCGAAACCAAATTCACTATTTCCGAAACCAAATTGGAACTACCGAAGCCGAATTCACAATTTCTCAAATTCACATATATCGATTTTCAACAAACAGAAAAAAAACGTGACAGCTCACGCAAAACTTAACCGTCCGTGAGCAGCGCTTGCTGCGATCTCTCTGTAACATTTGAATCGTATGAGTAAAAAACCAAGAAATTTCAGTAGATCTTATCCATAGTGTATTATTTACATCTGCCAAGTTTCAAAGTTATACATTCAGTAGTTCCAGTCATGTCGTCGAAACAAGAAATTGTCCGTGAGAAAATTTTGTGCACTCACAATCAACATCCAGGGGCGTCCCACCGGTGGATTGCTAAAAGGCTTGGAATTGCAAATACAACTGTGTCTCGTGTAATAAGAACCTTCAAGGAGCGTCTGAGTGTTCAAAGGAAGGAAGGGAGTGGTCGTAAAAGTGGTCCAATGGACAGTAAAATGGCCAGGAAAGTCGTACAACTATTCAAGAACGGTCCAAACATGTCAATTCGAGATGTCGCTAAATAGTCTAAGGTGTCAGTCGGTTTTGTGCAGAAAACCATGAAGCGTGCTGGGTTACATGTTTACAAAGTGCAAAAAGCCCCAAACCGGAATGAAAAACAAAACATCACTGCGAAAACCCGCGCCCGGAAACTTTACACGAAGCTGCTCACCAAATCCGGTTGCATCGTGATGGATGACGAAACATACGTCAAGGCCGACTTCCGTGAACTTCCTGGGCAAGAATATTTCGTTGCCAAGTCGAAGTTCGTTGTTCCGGAGGATGTTCGAAAGAAGAAACTATCGAAATTTGCAAAAAAGTTTCTAATCTGGCAGGCGATTTGCGGATGTGGTGAAATAAGTGCTCCCTTCATCACTTCCGGAACAATAAACGGTGCGATTTACTCGGAAGAGTACCTTAAGAAGCGTCTCTTGCCATTCATTAAGAAGCACAAAGGATCAACTTTGTTTTGGCCTGATCTAGCATCCTGCCACTTCGCTCGAAACGTATTGGAGTGGTACCGAGCCAACGGAGTCAATTTTGTGCCAAAGGATATGAACCCACCAAATTCATCGGAACTTCGTCCAATTGAAAAATTCTGGGCAATTATGAAAACGAAACTTCGCAAACATCCCAAAACTATAAAAACAGAGCTAGAATTGAAGAAAATTTGGGTAAAAACAACAAAAACACTGGGAAAATCGGTTGTACAAAATTTGATGGGTGGAGTGAAAAGGAAGGTGCGGGCATTCGGGATGGGAGACGAAATTGGATAAAACAAATGTTGTAAATCAAAACTCATTAGTAGTTCTTCATTCCCTGAAAATTTCAAGAAAATCCGATAATCAGTTTAATTTTGATGAGTATATATGTGTGTGCCATTTTTATCGAATACACCCTTTACTATAATTTTTCATCTAAATTACTGATGCTAGTAGTTTGGTAGAAGAAATATTGTAAAGAAATATAATCCATTGTGAACCGAGCTTGAAATGTGCAAATCGTCACTAGCGCCACACCCAAAGTTGCAGGCTTCAAGAACTATCGCTCTCTTCACTCCTCTGATGCTAATGGCCTTCTCCGTAATCTCTCTCTTTCTCTTCAATCATTCTCTCTTTTCATCGATCACTGATTGGTGATCGAGTAAATAGAAAATACATAATTGACTCCAAGTTCCTCCAGTAGGAATATGTAATGAATAAATTAGAACGAAATAAACGGACATTTCTGTTTCTACCTTCAAAGAGAGAACGTTGTTCATTTTTCTATGGTGATACCACATCCGAGGTAGAGGCAGAAGAGCAGCAAAGTGAATTTTTCGTTTTTTGGACAAAGTGAAACCACGCATGATGAGTCATAGCTAGATGTATGCATGAAAACGCGAATGAATAGCAACGAAAAACAGCCTAAATTGATATGCAGAGCAGAATGTTTCCTCTATATGAAACCGCGAAAAAACTCCAACGAAACAAAACTTAAGTTGATGTGTAAAAGTTTGTGAAGAACAAGTAAACTTTGTGAAGTGATTTCATCAGACATTGGACATTGAGTGTAGAAAAATGGGATAGGTGGAAAGGAATCAAAGGCTGAAGAAGAAATCATCATCACCCAACAACAGCAGACGTCGACGTCACAACAACAGCAATTTCCAATTGAAGGATTTGGGCCAGTTCATCTTATTGCTACCTGTTTTGTGATTATCGTAGTCGCACTTGCCATTCGAGTCATTTGGCGAATGATTCAAAACGAGATCAACAATAAAATACGATGGACGCAGAGCGTCACAACGATAGTTTAACAACTTCTCCGTTCAACGTTGAGTAACGATGTACGAAGAGGAGAGCGCCTCCGACATCTGAGGAACAACATCGTCAGCGACAACAGCAGCAGTGGTGCACCAATGAATAGATCAGTACATTTTAATATAAATATTTTGCTTAATAGATATAGAAGATCTAGGATGTTTGATAGATAAACCATTAGCCAAATTAAATTCGATATTGGTGAATCTTCTAAAAGCGCCTGTTTCGTCCAGGGCTTGACCAGGCCCTACGTTGTGATTTTTATTTTCTCTAGCTGAGAGACGACGACAAACGAGTGAAACAAACGGACTACTATGGTTGTTGATATTTTATTACCACCGAGTGGCAGCGTGCCAGCTCGGTGGGTACAAGACGACGTTTCTACTACTAAAACACCACTAAACTATGTGTTTTTTTTTTTTTGGGACTTCAACCGTATGGTCATTCGTCCCATCACTAAACTAAACTATATGCATCGTTGTGTCCCTTTTTATAGGGGACACGAAGTACGGATAATTAGTGCCGTGCGCACCGCATCATACAATAGTACATAGATGCAGCGCGCCGACGGTGTTGCTCCACGCTGCCCATTCGAGCCACAATAACAGCATCAGGCTGTTTGCCAGCTAGCTGCTACCAAATGGGTGTGAAACAATACACGCTCCCGGGGGGACGCATGTTTGACGCTATTCACACAACAGCAAGCACGTCGTGTGCTGTTTGAGATCGAACAGCGCCAAATAAGGCCTATAGTAAAAAATTCTTAGTTAAGAAAAGGGAACAAGCTAGTAAATTTTACAATATTATTAATGACACATTAGCAGAAAACGAAGGAAAGTTCCCAAACGCGGAGCTGAGTGTTCTTATAAAAGCAGTTCGTCAAAAACTTAATGACATACTGTTAATTACAAACGAAAAACTTGTTTTCGTAAATGATGAAATTACAAGTCTTATTTTTTTTTACAAGCATTATTTTTTTTACATAAAACTAAAGCGGAAAAGAATTAAAATGGCAGCTGTACCTACTGTAGACGTCAAACTGGGAACATCCCTAATTTCAATCATGATGGGAAACCAGATAATTTGGACGCATTTAATGACGCGGTTCGTCTTTTTGAAGACACCGTAAACCAAACATTTGCAAATGGTACACCAACGCAGAAAGCTGCAGCGGCACAAACAATTGTTCGTTTCGTACGGACCCGTCTGACCGACAAAGCGAGACAAACGATAAATGAAAATCAAAACCTGGACGAGATGCTCATGGCAATACGAGCACACTGTGAGTCTAAAATATTAGCAGACAGCTAGATTGCCAAACTGAAAACAGTTAGCCAAACGGCGATCTAAACGAATTTTGCGACAAAGTTAACCGAATATGTAGTCAACTTAAGTCAGTGTATTTGAGAGATGAAAATTCACAAGTAACTGCAACCAAAATGTCCTCTAAATGTGGAATAGAAACACTCATCAGAGGAGCTAATAATAATGACGCTAAAATTATCCTGAAAGCAGGATCTTTTGACAAATTGAGTGATGGTATTTAAAAACTCATGGAGAACCGCTCACCAACTATTTAAATACTTACCGCAAGTCGGGTTAACCAACAAAATCGTGGAAGAATGTCAAGCAGCTACCGTGGAAACGGTCGCTGACATTCACAAACAAATAGAGGATACCAAAATAGTTTCTCTCGAAATAATTACTCCCGTGGAAATTGCAACAACAATCGTGGAAATTTTCACAATAGAGGATACAGGAATGGAAGAGGATACTACCAGCGTCGAGGATCCTTTTCACATTGGGGACACCCTAACCATCAGGGAATGTTCTTGATAGAACAACAACAATTTACACAACAAATACCACAAATCCAACATAATGTACAAGGGTATCCACAAAAGCCATTCATTAATCCTAGACCACAACAAATTTTTTTAGGTCCACAACAGGGACAGTTTTCGCAGTAAAGTTTGTATTGCTAAACATTGAATGCTCCGAATGTATTTTGTATTGCTAAACATTGAGTGAATTTGGTATTGCTAAACATTGAGTGCTCCGAACAGCAAAGTGCTTAAAGCATCGACATTGAAACGACAGGAAATATATAATCCAAACGGCTATTGTACCATTGCAGGAATTGGCAAGGGTACCATAAATTCTTACGGCAGTTTAATCACAAACTTACAAACAGAAAATTTCTTCATACGACATAAATTTCATGTTGTCAATCATAACTTCCCAATTCCTACCGACGGAATTCTGGGAAGAGATTTTTTAGCAGCCTACAGATGCACCGTAGACTACAGTTCATGAATTTTAACAATTAGTTTTGAAAATACTTACATTTCAATACCAATTACCGAAAAAACGCCGACGGAACGAATTGTTCCCCCGAGATGTGAAATAATTAAAAAATTACAACTACCAAACATAATCGATGACATGGTTCCAATGGCAAACGAAATCAAACCAGGATTAATGTTCGCAAACTGCATAGCAAATAATGAAAATAAATTCGTAAAATTTATTAATACCCCTACAGAAAACATACTAATTCCAAAGAATTTTGTGCCAACAACGGTACTGTGGCAGCATTGCCCTCGTAAGCGATCAGTACTACCTACGAAAGAGAGAACAACTATATAACATTCTGATTTCCTTTTAATTGTCATTATTGAAGAGTAAGACGTAATAAAAACACGCGGACATAGCTATCGTGACAAACGCGTATATTAATACTCATTCGTTCCCACAGTGGTGACCCCGACGTGATTTCGATCGAGAAATCAACTAACCACGTCACAAGCGATCGTAAATATGGCCAATACAGAACCACAACGAGCCGCTCCAGCGACCGCAGCCGTCGCTGTCAAGTTACCGGAGTTCTGGAAATCTGACCCCACAATGTGGTTCGCGCAAGCTGAGGCACAGTTTGCACTTGCCAGTGTTACGCAAGACGAAACGAAATTTCACCATACCGATGCAAAAATAGACCAATCAGTGATCTGTCAAGTCGCTGATCTGGTAGAGAACCCACCGGAGCAAAACAAGTACACTTCTGTCAAAGAACGTCTAATCGCTCGTTTTGAACTATCGCCTCAGTCAAGACTGGAGAAGCTTCTCGGATCTTGTGACTTGGGAGATCTTCGCCCATCGCTCTTGTTGGCCAAGATGCAGGAATTATCTTCCGGACTAAACGTTGACGATGCGCTGCTTAGGATGCTATTCCTTCAGCGCTTGCCTTCAAACATCCGAGCCGTTCTCAGCATCAACGATGGCAGCCTCACGAAAATAGCGGAAATGGGAGACAAAATCATCGACTTGGTTCCTCAGACTTCTGCAATCGCACCAGCTCCTGCTTCTGCTTCAGTAACCAGATCTGATCTGCAAGAAAATTTAGCCGAACATGTAGCGGCCTTGACAGCGGAATTACGGCGTATGAAAACAGGATCACAACGTAGTCATTCACGTTCAACATCACGGTGCCGGGACGAAGGTGATATTTGCTGGTATCATCGGAAATTTGGTTCGCAGGCGGAACAATGCCGCTCTCCGTGTGAGTACTACAACCAAAAAACTAACTTCTCATCCACCTCAGACAAGCGAGGCGGGCGGTGTTCTTCAAAGTTGTCGATTACAAATTTACGACCATTCATCCAACTTACGCTTTCTAATCGACACGGGATCTGACGTGTCGATAATACCCGCATCCAGAGCAGACAAGTCACGCGGTCAGTCTGCCTTTCAACTTCATGCAGCCAACGGGTCAAAAATACGCACGTACGGTACTCGGTTTGTCACAGTAGATCTCGGCCTACGACGTTGATTTTCGTGGAAATTTTTTGCTAGTGGATGTGACAACAGCAATTATCGGAGCCGACTTCCTGTCCACATTTGGACTGCTGGTGGATCTAGAAAACCGTCGATTTGTTGACAATGGCACTAAACTGCACTCGACGGATGGGTTAAAAGAAGCCGTTGTTTACGGTATAACAACCATCGATATTAAACATCCGTTTCGAAAACTTCTTTTAGAGTTCCGTGAAATAACAACGCCTCCAACAATGCGTTGTGACGTGCAACATGATGTAACCCACCACATTAAGACGAAAGGGCCACCGGTAGCATGCAAGGTGCGGAGGCTGGCTCCAGATAAACTGCAAGCTGCAAGAAAAGAATTTGAAATAATGATGGAGCTCGGAATATGTCGACCGTCGAAGAGCAGTTGGGCGAGTCCACTACACTATGTTCAGAAGAAGAATAAGGAATGACGTTTTGTAGGAGATTACAGAAGTTTGAATCGAGTTACTGTTCCAAACCGCTATCCTGTTCCCCACATCCACGACCTGCTGAATAGTTTCCTTGATAAAAAAGTGTTCACAACACTAGACTTAGTGCGCGCCTACTATAACGTCCCAGTGAAAGAGTGCGACATTCCGAAAACTGCAGTAATAACCCCTTTCGGATTATTCGAATTCACAGGAATGCAGTTTGGGCTTTGCAACGCGAGTCAGTCGTTTCAACGATTCATGCATCGTGTACTCGGAGACCTAGACTTCGTTGTGATATTCGTCGATGATATTTGCATCGCATCAACGTCTGTAGAGGAACACCTTGAGCATGTGCGAATTGTATTCCAATGTTTGCAGCGGTATGGACTTGTGCTAAACTTGGAAAAGTGTAACTTCGTAAAAGATGAAGTAAGTTTTCTCGGATATCGAATCAGCGAAGATGGCATCAGGCCACAGCCTGAACGTGTGAAAGCAGTTCGGGATTTCAAGCGACCTGACACTGTCAAGAACTTGCGGCGCTTCCTCGCGTTATTGAATGGATATAAGCGGTTCATCTCTAGTGCTGCGGATGTGCAGCAAGAACTTCTACGTTTAATCACGGGAAACCGAAAAAACGACACGCGCAAATTGCAATGGAATTCAGCAGCTGAAGCAGCCTCTGAAAACAGCAAGCATAGCCTAGCCAATGCTGCACTGCTACATTACCCGAACTCTTCAAAGCCAATGGGATTCATGGTCGACGCTTCGGACACGGCGGCTGGGGCAGTACTCCAGCAATATGTTGATGGCGCCTGGAAACCGTTGGGATTTTTTTCACATAAGTTCTCAGATTCTCAGAAGAAATACTCGGTTTTCGGTCGCGAAATTAATCGGTCGCGAGATTAACCGCTATGAAACTAGCAGTGAAATATTTTTGTCATGTCTTGGAAGGCCGTGATTTCGTTATATACACTGATCATCGACCGCTAACTTACGCGTTTAACTCGAAGTCTTCTCATCTCCCACACGAAGAACGTTATCTCGAATATATATCTAGTTTCACCGATTGTCGATTGAACATATTAGCGGAAAGGACAATTTTGTGGCAGACGCGCTTTCAAGGGTCGATACCATTGCGATCCCGTCCACGGCGACTTCTATGAGTTGGCAGAAAATCAAAAGAATGACCCTGAACTGCAAAGAATGCTGACCAGTAGTGATTCTTCGTTGAAGCTAGAATTGGTATCATCCGGCTACTCTTCGCAACAAATCTATTGCGATACGTCGCTTGGAAATCGAGTGCGTCGAGGGGGTACTGTGGCAGCACTGCCCTCGTAAGCGATCAGTACTACCTACGAAAGAGAGAACAACTATATAACATTCTGACTTCCATTTCCATTATTGAAGAGTAAGACGTAATAAAAACACGCGGACACAGCTATAGTGCCAAACGCGTTTATTAATATTCATTCGGTTGTATCACATCCGTCTATCGGAAAATTCGCCGTTGAGTTTCCACAGTACCTTTACAAAAATTTTATATTCAGAATCAATCCAATAAACAAGCATCCTTAAACACAACAAACAAAACACTATTACAAGAATTGAATATAAATCATATTGACTCAAAAATTAAATCGGAACTGGAACATCTATGCATGCAATATAACACGCAGCGAAAAGTTTTTTAAAATCAATAATATTCTGTATTAAAAACAACAATAAAGTTTTATTGATTGAACACAGAATATTGTTGTTTTAAAAATATGTCAAAAAAGCAGAGAAAAATATATTTTTTTGAATTAACAGTATTTGTTTTTATTTACAAAAAATAATCTTTTTAAACAAAAAAAAAAAAAACACTGTTGCTGCCAACAATTTATTTCTTTGAAAATAAAAAAAATTGTGCGGCTTTAATTGATATTCCATGAATGAAGAGTTGTTTTTTTGTTTTAAATATTTTAATTGTTAGTTTAACCAGATTATGTTTTATTTATTCCGTACATGCATTTCTATTCCCTTCCGGTCGATAACCTTCTATATTTCTGTACTGTTAATCTGTGAACCGAAAATAGTCATTAAAATTAAATTCCATTAAAAAAATTTTTTTACCAAGAAAGCAATTCACAGATTGCTTAAGAAGTACAAAATCAAGCAATGAATCGACTAGCGCGACGTTAACTTCTTCGACATCTTGAAATCCTCCGGCGAGTCCACTTTGCTTTTAGAATAAAGCTTAGAAAATGAGGGTACAAAACCGGCGCATACAGAAATATTGAAAACATACACATACACTGATAACTGTAAGACAGTAATTGTCACGGATTTGTTGGTTTTTAAATCTACTATTTGTTTTTTCAAATTGATTGAAATTATTTTTGAGCACAAAAATCTAGCTTGTTGAAACTACAACTTTTTTTTCTCAGAATTTGGTTTTAGAAACAACAACCAAAATTGTTGAAGCAATAAAAAAAAAGTATTGAATTCAAAGATAAAAATATTTGAAGTTACAAAACATTTCAATATTTTTTTTTAATTCAGAGAGGTCAATTTTCTCTGCGTGAATGATATATTCGCACTACAAGATGATAACCTAACTACCAAAAATTTCTGCAAACAAGAGATCATATTAAATGACAAATCTCCTGTTTATATACAAAACTACAGGACCACAGAGTCTCAAAAAATTGAAATCGATCAACAAATTAAGATAATGTTAGATCAGAAAATTATCCAAAATTCCACTTCTCCGTACAATTCTCCCATTTTATTAGTCCCAAAGAAAAATAATACTGGAGACAAAAAATGGAGAATTGTTGTCGATTTTCGACAACTGAATAAATGAATTGTACCAGATAAATTCCCGTTACCTAGGATAGATGAAATTCTTGATCAATTAGGAAGAGCAAAGTATTTTTCCACGCTCGACCTAATGTCTGGATTTAATCAAATCCAATTAAGGAAGGTCCATTACTTATGTCACGGAGTAAGGGGGGAGGGGGGTTTATGGCAAATCGTGACGATCCATACAAAAAAATTTGAAGGTCCATACAAAAAACGTGACAAGGGGGGTTGTAAAAAGTCAATTTTTGCGTGACGTAATTAATGGACGTTCCCTTACAGAAACATTGTACAAAATACACGTCATTCACAGCCGGAAATGGTCACTAAGAATTTAATAGGCTTCCTTTCGGGCTGAATATTAGCCCCAATAGCTTCCAGCGTATGATTACGCTTCCACCCGAATGTGCCTTTTTATACGTAGATGATGTAATAGTGATCGGATGTTTGATTTAACACCAGCGGAGCCGTTCTAGCTCAGGAGTACGATAATATAGAGTTACTAGTGACTTTCGCTAGTAGAATGCTCACAAAAGGTGAATCCAATAAATCTACTATAGAGCGTGAACTTGTCGCAATCCACTGGGCAATCAAATATTTTCGTCCATATGTGTATGGAAGAAAATTCATCATTAAAACGGACCACCGGCCACTTATTTATTTATTCACTATGAAAGATCCATCATCCAAATTAACGCAGATGTGATTAGATTTGGAGGAGTACGATTACACAGTGCAATACATAAAAGGTAAAAGTAACATTGTATCAGATGCTCTGCTAGAGTAAATTTCGATGTACAAGAACTGAAAAACATGCATGTTATAACTAGGGCAATGACCAAAAATAAGAAAAATATATACCCCGTTCGTCCAGCCTCCCCGGAACCTGATCAATTCCGAGTGTTTGATGCTATCAGCAGCGGTTCAGATACATTTGAATTACCTAAATTGAGTTTTTATACAATCAAAACACGAATAAAATAGATTTACATTTATTCAATAAAAATTACAAAAAGGGCCTTGATATCGAATTGAACAATATTAAAAACATAGAGCCCATGCTACATAATGCATTTGAGGTAATTGAAAAAGGGAATCCTAAAATACAAGGGCATATGAGAAATATTATTCAATTGAACCCGAAAACGGCCAAACAAATAGCGATTGCAATCAGCAACATAATATTCAAATACATTGACATGAATTTATTTAAGGCATTAGGTACCCAAATTCTTAGGAATGTTACCATACTTATTTACGAAAGACCGAAAATTATAGAAAGTATTTATTTTATTATTTATAATTATTAATTATTAATCATTATTTTGAAAACATTCTCCATCAATATCATAACACTTCAATCGGAGGACACCTAGGAATTAATCGTCTTTATAAGAAATTAAGACCTATATGTTTCTGGAAAAACATGAAAAATATTATTGCAAACTACACTGATAGGCAAAATAAAGTGCCCACCTCTTCGTTTTTTAAATTTCTCTCATTTACTTGGTTCAAATTAAAGTAAACACAGTGTAGTTTTTTTTCTTATGTTATTTTTCATATTCTTTTTAAGTTTCACTTATGGAATACTAAAAAAAAGGAGTTTTACTTCAAGAAAAAAAAATCAATTTGTGTTGAAAAAACCCGCATTAATCCACCGATGGTGAGACTGAACCCTTCTTACATTTCACCAGAATTACAAACTCAAATGTGGGCAATATTGTACTGGATACGTATTTTCATCAGAAATTCCAAGAAGATTCAGAAATATTCAATATGCCATAAATTCAGTTGATAAAATGAACTTTTTGTCAATCCTGAACGTATTGTTCAGGATTGAACAAAAATTAAAATATTTCCATTAATAGTCTTTAATGACCTGTGTATGTTAGTTATATAAAAGGGGAAATAACATAAATATTAGAAATTTCATATAATCGGTCCATAGCATGAATTATTAGACAATCCTAAGCGTCAATTTTGATTATCGATATGGATTCAAGATGCTTAATAAGTACATGTTCGTTGAAAATAGTAAATGGAGACTTTGTGTAATTTTCGAATATACTCGTTGCAGTTCAAAACCAGACCACTCGAGCCAATCGATGCTGCTCTAATTCTATACAGTCGCATAGTGTCGCAGTCGCAAAACTAAAATCGGTACACAAATAGCTCAGTATGTTATCGGAGACTAAACTGTTTGATTACTATTATAATAGGCCTTCAAGTACTGTTTCGTTCATATCTTCGTAACGAAATGTCCGAATGAAAAAAAATCAATAGCGTTCTATGGGAATGTTGTAGCTTCCATTTGCCGTCAACAGAACTGAAATCGGTTCACAGATGGCTGAGAAACCGATGTGACATTATTTGTAACGCACACACACACATACACACACACACACACACACACACACACACACACACACACACACACACACACACACACACACACACACACACACACACACACACACACACACACACACACACACATGCATACACACAGACATGTGCTCAGTTCGTCGAATGGTATATGACGAGCGAACGAAGATCGTGGAAAAAAATACACGGTGGACCATTTTTGTCGTGAAAAAGTTCCGGTATCCACCGTATACCGTATCCATGAGAGTAACCCGGAAGAAAGGTTGCGGCCGTCCAGCGAAAATAATGAATGAGAAAACGCTCCGCTCGCTGCGCAGCATGTTCAACAACAAGGATTCGGTAAGTCAACGGGAAGCAGCCCGAAAGTTCCATTGTTCGAAGTCACTCATCTGCAAGACGCTAAAGAAAGAAGGAATAGTGTGTAGAAAGAAAACCAGATCCCCAGAGTACACAGATGAGCAGATTCAAACCGTGAAATCCCAATGCCGCTGGATGACTCGGAATTACGGCGGAAAATCTTTCGTTCTGGACGACGAAAGCTACTTTCCTCTTTCGAAGTCTCAGATACCGGGAAACGACCGATTCTACACTAAGGACAAATCTACTACTCCTCCAAAAGTAATGTATAAGTCCCATTAGTCTTTCATCAGTCCTATTAAAGACTATGGAAAAAGTTTTGAATGATTATATCAATTCAAATTACATGAACAAGCATCCACTATCTGAGTTCCAGTTTGCTTACCAGTCTGGTAAGTCAACAGTTACGGCACTGCATAGTGTGGTTTCAAAAGTAGAAAAAGCTCTATCGGTAAAAGAAATAGCACTTTGTTCTTTCTTAGATATTGAAGGAGCTTTCGACAACGCTTCCTATTCATCTATGGCTCGTGCCATGAAGAAAAGGAACTTTGACATGAACATAATTAACTGGGTTCATACCATGCTTGCAAAAAGAGAAATCACTTCAGAGCTGGGAAGTTCGTCTATTACAATACGGGCAACGAAAGGTTGTCCCCAAGGAGGAGTCCTCTCACCACTTATGTGGTCCTTAGTTGTAGACGAGCTTCTAAGAAGCTTAGAGGAAAAAGGTTTCGAGGTTGTAGGTTTTGCAGACGATATAGTCATTATAGTGAGGGGAAAATTTGACAACATCATTTCAGAAAGAATGCAATGGGCCCTAAAATTTACCCAGTCTTGGTGTATCAAGGAGGGCCTTAGCATTAATCCAGCAAAAGTAGTAATTGTACCTTTCACTAGGAAAAGGAAGTTTAGTCTAAAAGCGTTCCAGCTAGGAGGATTAAAGATCCATCTTAGTGAACAGGTTAAATACTTAGGAGTGATACTGGATGCCAAACTGAACTGGAATGCTCACCTTGAGTGTGTGATCGGTAAGGCAACCAGTGCTTTCTGGATTTGTTCAAAAACATTTGGCAGAAAATGGGGTCTAAGACCAAAAATGATAATGTGGATTTATACATCCATAATACGTCCTAAAATATCGTACGCTTCTCTTGTGTGGTGGCCAAAAACAAAAGAGGCTACTGCACAGAAAAAGCTTACAAAACTTCAACGGCTAGTATCCATTGCTATAACGGGAGCGATGCGCAGCACTCCATCAAATGCGTTGAATGCAATGCTAAATCTGCTGCCTTTGCACGAATACGCTTAGACTTAAACGGTTGAAAACTTTCATGTCTGGTGATTTAGTCGGTCACCTGAGCATTTCACAAAGCTTTCAAAATGGGCCAGTGATGTACATGAATGGAGACTGGATGAAACCTGTGGAAAACCATGACATTCCTTACAACATATGTGAAACGTCACGTATAGATTGGGAAGTCGGAGGTCCCACTGTTCGTCATGGCTCCATAAAATTCTTCACAGATGGCTCAAAAATTGGCACAAAAACGGGAGCAGGAATCTTCGGCCCTGGGGTAGAAATGTCAGTGGCGATGGGAAACTATCCAACGGTTTTCCAAGCGGAGATCTTTGCTATAATAAAATGTGTTAACGTTTGTCTGAAGAGAAAATATAGATATGCAAATATTTGTATATTTACAGACAGCCAAGCGGCACTCAAAGCGTTAAGTAATTATAAATGTACATCCAAACTTGTCTGGGAATGCTTTCTTTCATTGCGAAAGGTGTGCCAAGAGAACTCGGTGAATTTATTCTGGGTTCCGGGACACTGTGGCATTGAAGGTAATGAAAGGGCAGACGAGCTTGCTAAACAAGGTTCAAATGCACAGTTTATTGGCCCAGAACCATTCTGCGGTATATCATACTGTGCCATAAAAATGGAATTAAAATCTTGGGAAGAGCAAAGGGTGATGACCAATTGGTTGGTCACCACAAAGTGTTCTCAAGCAAAAAGGTTTATAATTCCAAATGTTGCAATTAGTAAAAAGCTTCTGGAGCTCAATAAGAGAGTTCTTTGTACCTATACTGGCCTAGTAACCGGACATTGCCCGAGTAGATATCATTTGAAAAACATTGGCCAGGTTCAGAATGATATCTGTCGTTTCTGTAACATGGAACGTGAAACCTCGGAACATCTGCTTTGCAGTTGTGATGCTGTGTACAAGAGCAGACTTAAATTTCTGTACAGTGGCTATATGCAACCTAAAGAAATTTGGACTGCAATTCCTGGGAAGGTGGTGGGTTTTATAAACTCAATTTTGCCTGACTGGGAGACGCGTCTTAGGCTGGTCACTTGACAAATGGTGATCTAGCTTTAAGATGCGAATTAGTATAGTAAACAGGGGTATATCACAAAAGTTCAACTCAGTGGACGCTGTGATTCTACGCCCCAAAAAAAAAAAAAAAAAAAAAAAATGTATAAGTTCAAGCACAAATTTGAATCGAAGGTTATGTTATACATCGTAATATCCGATAAGGGTATTTCGAAGCCGTGGTTCGAACCAAGTGGTTTGGCCATCAACCAGGAGGTGTACCAAAGAGAGTGTTTGCAGAAAATACTCATCCCATTTCTTAAACAACATCACTCGGATGGCAAATACGTGTTTTGGCCGGACAAGGCATCATCGCACTACGCAAAAAAAAACGCTAACGTTTTTGGAGAGCCAAAATATACCATATGTCCCAAAAGACCGGAATCCGACAAATTTGCCACAGTGCCGTCCTATCGAGGATTTCTTCGGTCTTTTGAGCTCCATGGTATACAAGGATAATTGGAAGGCCAAGAACACCAAGCAACTTACCAACAGGATCAAAAGCTGCTTCCGAAAAATCGATGTGGCTGCCGTCCAACGGTCATGTTCCAGCATTACGACTAAGCTGCGCCGCACGGCGGACCACGGACCATATGACAATATTCACTAAACTTAGTTTGAAGATTTAAGTTGACCCTTTTAATAAAATAAATCAGTCTGAACAAAACTTCACTGGTATTTTTTTCCTGACCCATTCTTTTCGTTCTCATTATTTAGTGGACACCCGTTATACTCGTTGCAGTTCAAAACCAGACCATTCGAGCCAATCGATGCTGCTCTAATTCTATACAGTCGCATAGTGTGGCTAGTCCGCTGTATGTGTTATACAACGCTCCAGATGCGACACAATAGAATGCAAGCGGCATCGATTGGTGTGATTGGTCTTGTTCGGTTTTGCACTGCAACGAGTATATTGTCATCTCACAATTATGTGCTCTCAGGTGTTGTTTTGGTCATATCTCCATGAAGGATTATCCAATCATAATGAAATTTTGACCAGTTATTTGGAGATATCATAGCTTTGATTTGGCACCAACAAAACTAAAATCGGTACACAAATAGCTCAGTGTGTAATCGGAGACTAAACTGTTTGATTACTATTATAATAGGCCTTCAAGTACTGTTTCGTTCATATTTTCGTAACGAAATGTCCGAATGAAAAAGAATCAATAGCGTTCTATGGGAATGTTGTAGCTTCCATTTGCCGTCAACAGAACTGAAATCGGTTCACAGATGGCTGAGAAACCGATGTGACATTATTTGTAACGCACACACACATACACACACATACACACACACACACACACACACACACACACACCCATACATACACACAGACATGTGCTCAGTTCGTCGAGCTGAGTCGAATGGTATATGACACTCGGCCCTGTGGGCCTCGGATAAAAAGTCGAGTTTTCAAGCGATCTTAATACCCTTCTATTGATGTAAGAATGGTAAAAAGGGAAGTTAACATAATGAAATTTTGAACACTTATTTGGAAATTTTATAACTTTAATTTGGCGTTAACAAAGCTTCAATTTTGATTATCGATATGGATTCAAGATGCTTAATAAGTACATATTCGTTGAAAATAGTAAATGGAGACTTTGTGTAATTTTCGAATATACTCGTTGCAGTTGAAAACCAGCCACTCGAGCCAATCGATGCTGCTCTAATTCTATACAGTAGCATAGTGTGGCTAGTCCGCTGTATGTGCTATACAACGCTCCAGATACGACACAATAGAATGCAAGCGGCATCGATTGGTGTGATTGGTCTTGTTCGGTTTTGCACTGCAACGAGTATATTGTCATCTCACAATTATGTGCTCTCAGGTGTTGTTTTGGTCATATCTCCATGAAAAATTATCCAATCATAATGAAATTTTGACCAGTTATTTGGAGATATCATAGCTTTGATTTGGCACCAACAAAACTAAAATCGGTACACAAATAGCTCAGTATGTAATCGGAGACTAAACTGTTTGATTACTATTATAATAGGCCTTCAAGTACTGTTTCGTTCATATTTTCGTAACGAAATGTCCGAATGAAAAAAAATCAATAGCGTTCTATGGGAATGTTGTAGCTTCCATTTGCCGTCAACAGAACTGAAATCGGTTCACAGATGGCTGAGAAACCGATGTGACATTATTTGTAACGCACACACACATACACACACACACACACACACACACACACACACACACACACACACACACACACACACACACACACACACACACATACATACACACAGACATGTGCTCAGTTCGTCGAGCTGAGTCGAATGGTATATGACACTCGGCCCTGTGGGCCTCGGATAAAAAGTCGAGTTTTCAAGCGATCTTAATACCCTTCTATTGATGTAAGAAGGGTAAAAAAACAATGACAAAATAAAGTGCCCACTTCAAAAATCGATATGTTTTCGATAAGTTTCCTTTGGAAGACCCCTCGATTGTTTATGTTTTGATATTTTGACATGTTTTGAAGCAAACAGCTCAACCTGGTGCATTTGTATACGTGATCGCATTTGATTCAATTGAAAAAAATGGAGAACGCAGTGCTTTCGAAAGCAATTCCCTTGTGTATCCGAAAATTGGTCGTTCGTGATGTGCAAAACGGTGAATCGCACCGGGCTGTCGCTAAGAAGTACAGTATCAGTAAGGCAGCGGTTGGCAAAATTCTTCTGAAGCTTTAAACGTTTGGATCAGTGGTGCATCGCCCTGGCAGAGGCAGAAACCGGAAAACGGATGCGAGAACGGACACCAAGATCATGCGCGAAGTCAAGAAGAACCCGAAGGTAACTGTCCGCGAGATCCAGGAAACCCTTCAGTTATCAGTTTCCGGTCGAACTGTTCGTCGCCGACTCGTAGCACAGGGGTTGAATAGCAAACTTGCCCGGAAGCGCCTATTTATCAGCAAGGGAAACAAAGCCAAACGGCTTAAGTTTGCTAAGGAGCATGCTGATAAGCCCCTAGAGTTCTGGAAAATGAGATGGTTCTCTGGACGGACGAATTCGAGCTGTTTAGCCGAAAGCGGTGGGTTCGTGTTTGGTGCAGATCGGGAGAGGAGCTTCAGGAGCGCCACATCCAAGGCACGATGAAGCATGGAGGAGGAAATGTGATGGTCTGGGGGTGTTTTTCGTGGCGTGGAGTGGGAAGCATTGTGAAAATCGACGGGACAATGACGGCAGATTCTTACATCAACATCCTGCGAGAAAATCTGGAGATTTCGCTGATCCCGACGGGCCTTGAAGAGAAGTTTGTATTCCAGCAGGACAACGACCCGAAGCATACTGCCAAGAAGACCAAGTCTTTCTTCCGATCTTGTCGGATCAAACCGCTGGAATGGCCTCCACAAAGCCCGGACCTCAATCTCATCGAGAATTTGTGGGCGATTCTCGATGCCAGGGTTGACAAAACTGGTGTTACCAATAAAAATAACTATTCTGAAGCCCCGGAGCGCGCCTGGGAAGAGCTAGATCCACAGCACCTAAAGAACCTGGTCGAGAGCATGTCGAAGCGCCTGCAGGAGGTCCTGTAGGCCAAAGGAGGACACATCAATTATTGAAATGCTTTTATTTTACTTTAATTTATGTTTTCTGTAGCCTAAATGAAGTGGGCACTTTATTTTGTCACTGTTTTTTTTTCAACACAAATTGATTTCTTTTTCTTTTAGTAAAACTCCTTTATTTGCAGTATTCCATAAGTGAAACTTAAAAAGAATATAAAATATAGGATAATAAAAAAAATACAGTGTGTTTACTTTAATTTGAGCCAAGTAAATGAGAGAAATTGAAAAAACGATGAGGTGGGCCCTTTATTTTGTCTATCAGTGTACCTACGTGAAAAACTGTCACGTATGTAAAGTAAGCAAACATTATACACAGGTACAAACCCGAGCAGTAATTACCCAGACAACCACAAGTCGTATAACAGTGTTCAAATAGTATCGTATATTCCTATTTTTTAAGTCAATATCGCAATTAATTGTGGCCTTTATCGTGTTATGTTTAAGTTAAACTTTACGATTTAACAATTTACGATTTACGATTTAATTAAATTTTTGACTTATATACGATGTGTCATTTATTCATCGTACTGCGTTACAAACAAAATCGTATGAACATCGCAAAGCTTACTAAACCGAAATTGTTATTACAAATTCAATCGCATACGATATCAAATCAACTCGTAAAAGAAAACAATGAAATTTGCACGTATATGGCCTCCAATTTTGCACGTATCAGCTATATTTTTTGCATTCTATACGATTTGTTTACTTACATATATGTTTGTATATCATAAAGACAACTTTCAATATACGTGCATTTTGGTTTTCTGGGTACAACTACACCGATAAAACCGACACCGTCGGACCTTTCCCATTATCAGAAAATGGAAACAGGTACGCAGTGTAAATGCAATGCGACTTCAATAAATTTGTCATTATGGTACCCGTACCAGACAAAACAGCTACAACTATGGCAAAAGCCGTGGTTGAAAAATGCATTTTAATATTTGGACCCATGACAAAAATTAACAGATCAAGGTACAGAACTTAAAGTCGTCTTTGACGAAGTATGCAAAATGTTACAAATTACACACACAATTTCTGCCGCCTATCACCCTCAAACAATAGGCGTATTAGAGAGGAATCACAAGTGCTTAAACGAGTTCTTGCGAATCTTCTGTAATGACAAAGTAAACGATTGGGACAAATGGATGCCGTATTATAGTTTCTGTTATAATACAACTCCTAATCTCGACCATAATTACACCTTCGAGCTGGTATATGCTCGCAAGTCTAATGTTTTTGAATCTATACCATCAGAAATAAGTCTCTTATACCCCGTTCACACTACAACCTATATTACGTGATATAGAGTAACTTGATATCAAATGCCATGCACATTATTTCCAGTGAAAACTAGATATATAGATGCTGATATCAAGATAGTCTATATCACGTAATATAAGTTGTAGTGTGAACGGGGTATTATACAATCATGAATCATATAAAAACGAGATGAAATACAGATTACAAATAGCCCATACACAAGTTTTAGATGCATTTAAAAAAATCCACGAGAAAAGAACCAGTAAATTATATCAAAATGTTCAACCCACAGATATGAACATAAGAGACATTGTATACCTAGCAATGGAAAACAAAACCAAACTAGATAAAGTAAATGAAGGACCTTCATATATACAGATACATCCAACACAACCATTATAAACAACCAATACAAATGCATAAAGTTCATAAATCTAGACTTTTAAAATTAAAACTAAATTTTCCTTAGGGGGGAGGAGTACGAAGAAAGGTAAGAACATATTACAAAACCAATAGAAACAAAGAATCAATTCAAACTTTAATTGTATCTTTTAACTACACGGAAAGAAATGATGAGGGATTGAAATAACAGTCTCGATAGTTGATATAATAAACATACTTTTGTTTAAACCACTAAATATGTTTAACACAAAGCCATTTTTGAATTGATTCAAGCATACTTCAAAGTTAACAGAGCCATAGTTTTTACATATCTGTCATAGGGTTAAATCAAAACAAAAATTTTATAATTCCAACCATTGTATATGCTTGAAGCAACTATATAATCGAATAAAAACCGGGATAAAAACAACAATCTGGTAGTATTCTTTTCGCTTTCAAGTTAAGAGAAATTAAGTATAATTGAAAAATACTGAAAAAATGAAAAAATTTTCATTGGTGAGTATTTTTTTGCAATAATTCGATCAGTACACCAAGAAGTTTTTTTTTCAGCAAATGACTATGATATTTCAGCTATTAAAATTATAGAGCGTGAAGAAGTAGAGGCTCTCCAGCCCCCACAATAACTAGCTGACAGAACGAATGACGCAGTTCTATGGTATTGTAACTGCAGGATAACCATTGTTAAATTATAAATGATAAATTGAATTGCATTCTCTTTCAGAACGATTTCAGAACCGAAAATCTCATTCAGAAGCCGAGCCCCAAGCATATTCAAACCAACTATTGTTATTGAGTTGATTCAACTATAATCATGGTTGTTTTTATTGGCACGGTAAGCCAACTGTCAAAATATCAACAATATTTTTTTTTGACATAACCATTGTATAGTTGAGTCAACAATATTTTACTGAAGTTGATTCAAGCATACATTAGTTGAATCAACTTGAAAGTCATGATTGTTACAATCATGCACATGGGTTATCGAAAAATCAAAGCAAAAGTATAGTTTTTTTTAACTAGTTCATTTATTTGGGAGGCTCAATTGCGATAGCTTTACGGAGCCGATAATTCATTGTTTTTGTATTAATTGATGACTTAATACTAGTATTAGTAGGACTTGGGCCGTTTACTCGCGGTTTACCCGAGGTTGAAATAGGTGACATTTTTAGAGGATGGGTTGGACAGAGGAACATGGAAATAGGGTTCTGTAGTCTCATCAGATAGTTGATGCCAGCACTATAACTTGGTGCGGAATGGTCAGGGCTCCATTTTTTTGTTCGGCCGGTTGTGGTTACCATTGGGCGACGATGAGACTCCTCAAGATGTCGGAACAAAACAAACACAAACTAATCAATAAAGAAAAACAAAAACACAAGCAGATTAAACTCTTATACTAGACATTTGAAGAAACACATAAATCGATTGCATATAGCACAGATCGCGCGATCCTAACACATCTCTTATAGGAACATAAGGTTGTCTTCCTTGGGCCTCTAGGGTATTCAAAAGTCGTGTTCTGGCGGCGTAATTATCCGTGCATTGCCAGACTGCGTGATCGATGTCATCATAACCGTTTCCACACCGGCAAAGATTGCTGTCCACGAGATTAATTCGGAAGAGATGTGCATCTAACTGGTAGTGGTTGGACATAAGTCTACTCATCACACGGATGAAATCACGGCTAACGTGCAGGTCCTTAAACCACGCCCTCGATGAAACAATAGGAATGATGGAATGTAACAGCCGTCCTAGATTTCCGGTGTCCCAATCGGTATGCCAACTCGAAAGGGTACTCTGACGTACTAAATGGTAAAATTCATCGTGTGAAATTTGTCTATCATACAAATCGCCTTCCTGAGCGCCCAACTTTGCGAGCGAGTCCGCTTTCTCATTGCCTGGGATTGAGCAATGTGAAGGGACCCATACAAAGCTGATCAAATATGATCTTTCGACCAGCGCATTCATCTGTTCCCTTAGTTTTGAAAGAAAATAAGATGAGTGTTTACTAGGTTTCGTCGACCGAAGAGCCTCAATCGAACTGAGGCTGTCCGAGAAGATGAAGTAATGGTTTGCGGGCATGTTGGAAATCATCCCCAATGCGAAATTGATTGCTGCCAGCTCAGCAACATAAACAGAACAAGGTTCCTGAAGTTTGTGGAAGGCGCTAGAGTTTTCATTGAAGACACCGAAGCCAGTGGATTCATTGAGGCGAGACCCATCAGTGAAAAACCTTTTTTCGGAATTGACGTGTTGGTACTTTTCAGTAAAAATACGCGGAATAATAATAGAACGAAGTTGATCCGGAATCCCATGAGCTGCTTGTTTCATGGAAAGATCATAATGAATTGAGGAACTGCTATAGGTGAAGAGAGCACGGTCTGGAGTATAGCACGGAAGACACATATCCGACGATATGTATTGGTGGTAAATTCTCATAAATCGAGATTTTGTGTTCAGCCCTAACATTTTTTCAAAATTTTCTATCACAAATGCGTTTTTCACTCCACATTTGATTAATATTCTGAGCGAGAGCTCCCAGAATCGATTCTGGAGAGGTTTTACTCCTGCCAGAACTTCGAGACTCATGTTATGCGTTGAGTGCATACAGCCAAGAGCAATACGCAGACAACGATATTGAATTCGTTCCAATTTTATAAGGTGACTTTTTCTTGCCGAGAGAAAGCAAAAGGAGCCATACTCTAGAAGAGAGAGAAAAGTTGTTTTATAAAGAGTTATGAGGTCTTCCGGATGAGCACCCCACCATGTGCCACAAATTAAACGAAAAAAGTTGATCCTTTTTTGGCATTTTTGCTTCAAATACGTAATGTGGGCATTCCAAGTGCACTTTGAATCAAACCAGACCCCAAGGTATTTGAAAGATAATGATTGGGTAATGTTTCTGCCCAAAAGATTAAGCTGCAGTTAGGCTGGATACCGCTTTCGAGTAAACACTACCAGTTCAGTTTTCTGCGGTGAGAATTCGATCCCTAGATTCCTAGCCCAAGAAGATAGGTTATCTAGGGAATTTTGCAATGGTCCTTGCAAGTTGACGGCATGTGAGCCTCTTAAGGAAACCACACTGTCATCAGCAAGTTGCCTTAGCGTGCATTGTTCTGCCAAACAATTGTCAATATCTTTGACGTAAAAGTTATAAAGAAGTGGGCTGAGGCATGAGCCTTGGGGCAGACCCATGTAACTAATTCTGGAAGTTGTCAGTTGTCCAAGAGAAAAGTTCATTTGCTTTTCTGACAACAAATTGTACAAAAAATTATTTAAAATTCCGGGAAGTCCACATCTCTGCAGATTTTCTGACAGGATTTCAATGGAAACTGAATCAAACGCCCCCTTAATGTCCAGGAATACTGAAGCCAATTGCTCCTTGTGCGCAAAGGCCAGTTGAATATCAGAGGAAAGCAGCGCAAGACAATCATTTGTTCCTTTGCTCTTGCGGAACCCAAATTGTGTATTTGATAGCAAATTATTCGATTCGACCCAGTGGTCGAGCCTTCGAAGGATCATTTTCTCCAACAATTTTCTAATGCACGAAAGCATAGCAATCGGACGGTATGAGTTATGATCAGACGCTGGTTTGCCAGGCTTTTGAATAGCTATTACTTTGACCTGTCTCCACTCAGGCGGTACGATGTTGTTTCAAAGTAAGGAATTAAATAGGTCCAGCAAGCGTCTTTTTGCGATATCTGGGAGATTTTTCAGAAGATTGAATTTTATCATATCGCATCCGGGTGAGGAGTTATTTGTTGAAAGAAGAGCCGTAGAGAATTCCAGCATAGTGAATGGTCTGTCCAGAGAGCCGCCGTTTGGAGATGTTTCTTGGAAAATATGTTTTGCTGGAACAGAATCCGGACAGACCTTTTTCGCGAAATCGAATATCCATCGGTTGGAGTATTCATTACTCTCATTAGTAGATGAGCGGTTACGCATGTTGCGAGCCACCATCCACAAAGTGGACATTGAGGTTTCTCGTGAGAGTCCCTCGACAAAATTTCGCCAATAACCGTGTTTTTTTGCTTTGATTAGTTGTTTGAGCTGTGTTTGAAAGCTTTGAATATTCCTCGAAGTAAGTGGAAGTCATGTGTCTACGAAAAGCTTTGAAAGCATCAGATTTTTGCAAATACAATTTTGTGCATTCATCGTCCCAGCCAGGTGTGGCTGGTCTCCTTTTGAAGGGTGCACTTGGAACTTTTCTTTTTTGTGCTTCAAATGAGCTTTTATAGATCAGATCGGCAAGGAATCGATATTCTTCTAACGGAGGAAGTGTATCGACGGATTCAGTACCGATTGTTACCGCCGTTGCATATTTTTGCCAATCGATGTTCCTTGTGAGGTCGAACGGAACACGAGATGGCTCTGAAGGTTGAGGGCCACACTTAATTGAAATGATAATCGGTAAGTTATCGCTACCATGGGGATCATTGAGAACTTTCCACAGGCAGTCCAATGAAAGCGATCTTGAACAGAAAGATAGGTCGAGTCTGCTCGATTTCAACGCCTGAAAGAGCTGGTAGAGAAATTTTGTAGAAAGGGTAGCACTTTTTGATCCCTAAAAGCACTCCTCCATAGGAATCATCTCTATCTAGGCGTACAATGTTAAAATCGTGGAAGTTGAGTTCATTTTCTTAAGAAAGCCATGTTTCACAAAGAGCAAATATATCACAATCGGAATTGTGAACTAAAAACTTGAACGAGTCTAGTTTAGGCACCAGACTACGGCAGTTCCACTGTAGTACAGTGATCATATCTCCGACCTGATTCGATGAATTATCCATCGAAAGATATGATCGATGCTAGGAGGGGCAATGAAACAGTCAATTGCTTAAGGTACGATTCCAATGTTGGAAGCAAGGCAGAAACTAAGCTTCTAAGAGGGTCTTGTAAGTTGAACATGTCTAATATGAATGCCTCGATCAATCAATCCTCGATCGGACTTGAGTTCCTTTTGGAAAGGTTGAGGAGTAGCATTTTTATTATTATTTTTCCTTTTGGACAATGCACAGTGGGCCAGGAGACGAAATTAGCAAGACAAATCCTCTAGCGCTTTGAGCATGCATTTTATCAAGATGATTGCTTCAGCATTGTTGCTCAGTTTTATCTGCGCCATAATTTGGTGATAAAAATTAGTTCCATTTACTAACTTTTGCGATACTAACTTTTTTATTTCGCCTTCTAGCGGTTTGATGTCTTCGGCAAAGTTGTAGAGCATAAAATAATAAGAAAGTTTGCCTAAGACATTAAAGTTCTATGTCAACAAATAACAAAGTAACGATTACTTTTGTAACATTTAACTGAAATTTACGTTTTTTCTACTAATTTTCATATTTTCGTCAAATATGTTATTTTTGGTACCGTTTTTGTGTGAACCTTATAATTTGCGTTTGTTTTGGAAATGTTCGCATAGTTTTGGGACATAACAAGCGAAGTATTAGCCAAAACTTTGAAAAATATCATGAATTTCAAAATTAATTTTCTCAAAAAATTGCAAGTTGTTGCAAAAAATTACTCATGTTTCCAAAAGTACCATATGTGACCTTTCAATTCTGAAATTATGCCCGATACATATTGTGATATATTTGAGATAAGGAGTGTATCGAAAAGTAGTTATAAACTTCCAAATAATAAAATAGGCATGAAAACGTGGTTAAAATTAACATACTATTTCAGTTTATTATAGCTTAACATGTTTACAAAAGATCCAAACGGAAAAACTAGTCATCATGTTCATTTCTGTAGAATGCCCGTACATTTGATTTGACACCTGCCATCAAATTCTGCACAGTGACCTTTGTGCACTTCCTGGATGCCGCTGCCCAATTTTTCTTAAAATCGGTCATGCTTTGGGACACTGTACCATCCTTCTTAAATATACGCTTGACTATTGCCCAATAGCGTTCGATCGGTCGCAACTGGGGACAGTTTGGTGAGTTGATGTCTTTTTCTACGAACTTGATGTTATTCTCCGTCAGCCACTGTAGAGTGGATTTGGCGTAATGTGCCGATGCCAAATCTGGCCAGAAGAGAGGAGGGGACTGGTGCTTTCTATACAATGGTAGCAACCTGTTCTTCAAACATTCCTTTTGATAAATCTCAGCATTTATAGTTCCTTTTGTATAGAAAATTGAAGAACGCAAGCCACATGTGCAAATAGCTTGCCAAATGAGCACCTTCTGACCGAATTTCTCCATTGCAACAGTCGTATCTGCGGTTGGCACACGTTCCCCAACAGATTTAGTATAAAACTGCGGCCCCGGTAGCGTTCTTGAATCTTCTTTAACGTATGTTTCGTCATCCATCAAAATGCACTGGTCGACATTGTCCAAAATGCAGCTGTACAGCTTTCGAGCCCTGGTTTTGGCACGAGACTTTTGTTCCGGAGTTTGTTTGGGCACTTTCTGCTTTTAGTACGTCTTCAAGTCATTCCTGCGCTTGATTCGTTGAATCATTCCGATGCTGGTCCTGAACTTCTTGGCTAGATCGCGAGTAGAGGCAGATTTGTTCCGTTGAATATAATCCACAACATTTTGGTCCAAATCGGGGTTGCTGGAGCCGGGTTTCCGGCCACTTCTTGGTAAATCCTTGAGGGAGCACTCCTTACCAAACTTTTCGATGATGCGTTTTACACTTGCCGGGTGAACATTTACTCTTTTCGCAATCTGGTTGTAAGTAACACCCTTTTCGGTGCACCAAGTGTGCAAAATTTTCTTTTTAAGGAGTGTATCGAAAAGTAGTTATAAACTTCCAAATAATAAAATAGGCATGAAAACATGGTTAAAATTAACATACTATTTCAGTTTATTATAGCTTAACATGTTTACAAAAGATCCAAACGGAAAAACTAGTCATCATGTTCATTTCTGTAGAATGCCCGTACCTTTGATTTGACACCTGCCATCAAATTCTGCACAGTGACCTTTGTGCACTTCCTGGATGCCGCTGCCCAATTTTTCTTAAAATCGGTCATGTTTTGGGACACTGTACCATCCTTCTTAAATATACGCTTGACTATTGCCCAATAGCGTTCGATCGGTCGCAACTGGGGACAGTTTGGTGGGTTGATGTCTTTTTCTACGAACTTGATGTTATTCTCCGTCAGCCACTGTAGAGTGGATTTGGCGTAATGTGCCGATGCCAAATCTGGCCAGAAGAGAGGAGGGGACTGGTGCTTTCTATACAATGGTAGCAACCTGTTCTTCAAACATTCCTTTTGATAAATCTCAGCATTTATAGTTCCTTTTGTATAGAAAATTGAAGAACGCAAGACACATGTGCAAATAGCTTGCCAAATGAGCACCTTCTGACCGAATTTCTCCATCGCAACAGTCGTATCTGCGGTTGGCACACGTTCCCCAACAGATTTAGTATAAAACTGCGGCCCCGGTAGCGTTCTTGAATCTTCTTTAACGTATGTTTCGTCATCCATCAAGTCCTGGTTTTGGCACGAGACTTTTGTTCCGGAGTTTGTTTGGGCACTTTCTGCTTTTAGTACGTCTTCAAGTCATTCCTGCGCTTGATTCGTTGAATCATTCCGATGCTGGTCCTGAACTTCTTGGCTAGATCGCGAGTAGAGGCAGATTTGTTCCGTTGAATATAATCCACAACTTTTTGGTCCAAATCGGGGTAGCTGGAGCCGGGTTTCCGGCCACTTCTTGGTAAATCCTTGAGGGAGCACTCCTTACCAAACTTTTCGATGATGCGTTTTACACTTGCCGGGTGAACATTTACTCTTTTCGCAATCTGGTTGTAAGTAACACCCTTTTCGGTGCACCAAGTGTGCAGAATTTTCTTTTTAGTCTCAAATTCAATTCGCGACATTTTGAATACAACTTTATCAACGGAAATGAATGAACCGAATAATCATTTTTGACATGTAAACAAAGCAAATGGCGCTTACACGCTAAAAATATATACAGTAGTTTATGCGTAATAACGCATCGAATGTTTATAACTACTTTTCGATACACTCCTTAGTCTAAAATTCAATTCGCGACATTTTGAATACAACTTTATCAACGGAAATGAATGAACCAAATAATCATTTTTGACATGTAAACAAAGCAAATGGCGCTTACACGCTAAAAATATATACAGTAGTTTATGCGTAATAACGCATCGAATGTTTATAACTACTTTTCGATACACTCCTTATCGTATTTTAAACTTTTGATGATTTTAGCCCGAAGTCAATTCTATAATTGATTGCTTTTTGCGTATACATACATATGCATTCCATTGTACAAAATCTGATATGTTTTCATGTCAACATGTCAAATGGAATTATTTTTTCACCTCGAATATCTTTATTTTTAATCTGTATTGTATTCGTGTGTCTTGTATTCGTGTGTCGACGAATACGATTGATCGCTGACACACATACTTGTTTACTTCACTGTCAAAACCAAGGGGTCATCATCGAAGCAAATGTTGAAGCATGAGCCTGTGCACTTTGGCGGTCTTTGGGGAGGGGGGAAGGATTATTAGTTTGGCAATCGTTGGTTAGAGAGACCGTGTTTACCACCTCTGCGTCTTCACAATTGTCAAGGGAAGGATAGGATAGTTTTTGTGTTAGTGAGGTAGGTTATTTTTAGATCATAGATTCACTGCGGTAGTGATGCGGATCAATGAAAGCGCAGTAGACTGCTTTTTATTTTAGATCTAGTGATGATAGAAAGAGGCAAGTGACAAATGACAAGGAAGGGGACGGGCCTGGGATTGAACTCCCGACCATCTACTCAGTAAGCAGAACGGATAACCACTGAGCTATCCAGCCTCGTCTTTGATGACGTGATTGTGTTGTACCTAAAAACTGGTGTATTGATGATAGTGTCCCAAACAACATTGATAACATAAAAAAACGAACATAAAATGTTATCAAACTGACGACACTGATCTTAGTCGACCTGCAAGACCATACACTACAGTAGCGTGCTTGCCACCGCGTGGGTAGTCACCCGTACTACCATTTCTTCAGGTCCGTTGGGGGAGCACTTAACGTCAACGTACGGTTTTCAAATTTAAGTATGTTTGTTTTCTAGTCAAGACGAACATTTCAAAAGGTGGAATTCTTGATTTGGCAACTTTTTTCAAAATAAGGGATGGCCTACTGTGCACGCTGCCATAATTCTATTGCCTTTTTGATATCACTGTTAGCCGTGTTTTGGTGTTGCCTCACTCATTTCCACGAGAATATTGAAAACGTGCCTTACAGTATTTTTTTCTATGTCCATGAGTGCACGGATGTTGATGAAATATCAAAGCAACCACGACTTTCCCCATTACATTTGAATACGCCTCAAAACTTCAAATCTCAAACGTCAAATGTCATAATAATTGTGTAGTTATCAACCGTTTGGAAGCGCTGGTTTACCCTTTTGGTTCTTTCGGCAGATTACTTCTAGTTTGTGGTTGGTGCCTTCTACAGATCACTATGGCTCAAGGTAGGTTATTTTAATTAATCCAGTAGGAATTCATTCAAGTAATTTTATTATTAGCGTGCAGTATTCGCGTACGAGAAATAGTAGAATTATTCCTTCAGAATCTTCCACTTGGTGATGTGGCATCGTATGTGAAGAAGAAAATAACATGTCCTGATAATAAAATGTTTTCTGATTCCGTTCAAAACTCACTACGTTTGCTACTATCAAATATTGAATCACGATACGCAAAGTGCCACCGCATAAAGAGTTTGTTTTTCCTGAAACATTCAAAATGGCTGGATTCAAACTTTAAAATTTTGAATAATATTCCGAAGAAAAATGTTGGTGGAAGGAAGAAAATATCTTTTGGTGCAGAAACCCCTAGGACCAGGCTCCGTAAAACCAAAGATTTGCGAGAAAAACACACCACAGCAGAATTGGTTTCAGCCACGGTAACGGCATTAAGGACTGATGGATATCGTTCCGTTGCTTGGGTTGTCGAGCACCTATTTGCATTTCCTGATAAAGCTTCCCGTTTCAAAAAACTTGCTCTATCTGTTGAACCAGAGATGAAACGTTTTACAGTCGACGATGCATTGAGGTTTTTATGTGAAAACGATCTAACAGTACCAAAACATAAGGAACATGACGCTAAAAAAAGGATATGACATTTATCCAGCATACAATGACATCCGCGATAATAAAAGTACTTGTTATCCACGTGGTAAGGACAAATTCATTTAATTATGTTCTTGTCTAAACAGCTTCCAATAGATCGATAATTCTTTCAAGTTTTGGATTTTGTGGTGGTTTTGAGTCGCTTTTTTAATAATTCTAAATTATTTCAAAATTACTTTAACTCTCCAATTGAAAAAAAAAAAATATTTCCTCAAAAGTTGCGAAATTATTTTTAATAAAACCAAAAAATTAAAAAATTGGAACAATTCCCAATTGATTGGAAGCTGTTTCATGGCGGAATGTGAGCTGTATCAAAGTTTATTTGCAAACTATATTGGGCACGCAAATGATAATAACCTTTACAATAAAGTTTTAAAAGTTTGCATGTTTGAACGTATTTCAGATATTTCCATTCGGCCATCATGCGCAGAAGTTCCTCTTCAAAATCTTGTTGACCATACGATAGAGCGTCTCTTCATGACACTGAATAAATATATTGAACCGTACATTCATGAACAGGGAAATTTATGTGTTATTTTAAAATGGGGATTGGATGGTTCAAGCAACCACTCACGGTATAAAATGACATTTTTTGAAGAAGTTGACGATGATGTTATATCATGTTATGACTCGCATATTTTTTTGATTTGCCTGGTTCCTTTGCGAATTTATTTCAACGCAGTCTCCGGCGAACGACAAGAAGTTTGGAGCAACAACAGTACATCATCCATCAATTTGTGCCGCCCCATCAAAATGGTTTTTCAAAAAGAAACTGCTGATCTTATCAAACGAGAAGTGGAGAGTATGATGTTACAAATACAAAATTTGAAAGCAACCACATTGACGATAAATAGGATTTCTGTAGATGTTTCTTCTGAGTTAATTTTGAGTATGGTCGATGGCAAAGTTATTAACAGCTTCACAGAAACAAGTTCCCAGGCGTGCAATCTTTGCGGAGCATCAGGCAAAAAACTCAGTAATCCCATCGAAGCCCAAATATGTGACGATCGCAATAAAATTGAAACCATTCCTGTTTTGCATGCTTACATAAGAAGTATGGAGCTTCTGCTTAATGTTTCGTACAGAATCCCACTCAACAAATGGCGTATAAATAAACGGCAGCGTGCAATTAGAGAAGAATTTAAGAAGATTGGGCTGAGAATAAGTGAACCTTTGCCATCCGGAGGTAACTGCATTTTTCTTCTTTATCGGGAAGTAGATCCCTTTATCTTTATTTTTTCATCAGGTAACACAAATGATGGCAACACTGCTAGAAGATTCTTTCAAGATCCAGAAACAACGGCAAGAATTACAGGACTTGAGGTGGACATCGTTCGTCGAGTCGCTACACTTCTTTGCGCGCTATCATCGAAATTAGAAATCGACGTCAAATCATTCGAAACCTATGCAGAAGAAACTAGAAAGTTATATGTCCATTATTATGATTATTATCCCCTTTCGCCTTCAGTTCACAGGATCTTGGTACATGGATCTGAAATAATAAGTCATTGCGAAATTCCTATTGGACTATTGTCGGAAGAAGCACAAGAGCGTCGGAACAAATCGATCAGAAAATTTCGGGAGCACCATTCTCGACAATTCAGTCGCCTGGCGAACATCGAAGATGTATTAAGAAGACTTTTGCTAACCTCTGACCCCGTGATGACACTCACAAAACAGTTTCCTCAAACCGATAAAAATCAATTTCCAGAATCCGTACAAAACCTGTTGAAATAATAGTAAATATAAAATAAAAAATAGTTGCTAGATCAAAAATATTAATTATAATTAATCCAGATATCTCAAATATATCAGAATATGTATCGGGCATAATTTCAGAATTGAAAGGTCACATATGGTACTTTCTGAAACATGAGTAATTTTTTGCAACAACTTGCAATTTTTTGAAAAAAATTAATTTTGAAATTCATGATATTTTTCAAAGTTTTGGCTAATATTTCGCTTGTTATGACCCAAAACTATACGAACTCTTCCAAAACATACGCGAATGATAAGGTTCAACACAAAAACGGTATCAAAAATAATATATTTGACGAAAATATGAAAATTAGTAGAAAAAACGCAAATTTCAGTTAAATTTTACAAAACTAATCGTAACTTTGTTATTTGTAGACATAGAACTTTAATGTCTTAGGCAAACTTTCTTATTATTTTATGCTCTACAAGACCGCCCAAGACATCAAACCGCTAGAAGGCGAAATAAAAAAGTTAGTATCGCAGCAAATTGGAACTAATTTTTATTACCAAATTGTGGCACAAATAAAACTGAGCAACAATGCTGAAGCAATCATCTTGATAAAATGCATGCTCAAAGCGCTAGAGGTTTTGTCTTGCTAATTTCGTCTCCTGGCCCAGTGTGCAATGGTGGGAAGTCCTTACTGCATCCAGGAGTTGGAGCAATAGGAGCCTTCGGTTTTGCAATTTGTTCCCCATTAGCCTGAACATTTTTCAATCTTGTGGAGGTGACTTTTGTTATCTTACGGCTCACTTTTGGAGAGGAACGTTTCCTTTTTGAAGATCCGGGTGCGTGTACCACCGTAGAATCACCTGCATCAGATGTGTCAGAGTCATATTCTTCAGCTGTTAAAATCGAAAATTAGTTTTCGTCAAGAACGGCTGTTGCAGATTTAAGCATTTCTGCATATGTCTGCCTGGAGCGTCCAGTGATGGAACGCTGCACATCAACGGATTGCCTTTTGTACCTTGGGCACTCCTGCAATGAGTGAGGATTCTCACCACAATAAACACATTTCTGCACAGCTTGTGTGCAAGAATCCTCAGTGTGATTTTCACCACACTTGCCGCAACGAAATTTGTTGCTGCAATGACTGGCCGAATGTCCCAGTCTTTTGCAGTTGGTACAATTATATACCCTCGGTATATAAAGGCGCACCGGGAAAAAAGCTCCATCCAATTTTACAAAGTATGGGAGAACAGAACCGGCGAAGGTCACCTGAAACGAATCTGACAGTTGATAAATTTTTTTTTCATCTTGCAACGATGCTGAATGCAGTTGCTTTACATCCAGTATAGTTCACGAGCGACTTTAGAGTTCTTAAAACAACCAGACGCTCGTTTCAAGTCCTCGACAGACAGATTCGCATCGGAGACAACGCCATCGATCTCCACATCTCGCGAAGGGACATATACACAATATTCGATGTTGAATAATTCATGATCAGCAATCTTGTTGGCTATTTCATAGCTCGGCGCTTCTACACGCAGTCTGTTAAACCTCTCTTTATGTATTGAGACGCCTGGATATTTGCGCAGCAATTCTCTCGAAATATCGAGAGTTTTCAAAGGTTTATCTTTGGGCCGAAAAAAGACAACCCATGGTCCCTTTGAGAACGGGTGATAGTGCTTAATGCGTATAGCTTTGACCTCAGGAGAGGTCATAGTTATGCACAAGAAACACAATCGCAAAAAAAAACAAAAACAAACAAACAAAAAACAAAAAATTATAGAAAAAAAAACCTTCACCAATCAATTCAATTAACTGCTAGAAAAAAAAAAGTTGCATATACCATGCACAATGCAATAAGAGAAAAAAAAAACTTATTACTAGTGGCAAGAATTGGGCCTACCACCCTATTTAACTTTATTTGCTTCTCCCCTCTATGCGGGAGAGACGGACGCACTATAGTCACTAGATTCATAGTCTGGCGGATACAACGACGGGAGCCAATTTGAACTGTCAGTTGGCGGAGCCAATCGAGCATATCTCGAGTAATTCATGTTAAGGGCCTAAAAGCCATTTCTGAACGATGACTTTAAACGTTGATTTCTCACGAATCACGAGAATCCCACTATATCCTACTACTCCATATGGTAAAACTAACATTCTTCAACCAAATGCTGCTTTTATTTCACGAAAATGATTTAAGATTCAAGAGAAATCGATATTTAAAGGCATTATTAACAAATGGCTTTTAGGCCATGAACATGAATTACTCGAGATATGCTCGATTGGCTCCGCCAAGTGACAGTTCAAATTGGCTCCCGTCGTTGTATCCGCCAGACTATGAATCTAGTGGCTATAGGACGCACACGCTGCGGCGAGGCAAAATAACACAACAACAGCTTTTCTTTGACTTGAAGAGCTATTCTATTATACTTAGCCGCTGGCGTCAACAACCTTGCTTGTTCGATCGAACCCGTTTGCTTGCTGTTGCGATGTAGCTGGGTTGGTCGAAAATTTATTGCGTTGATGAATTTAGCAATTTATGCGTATGATGGACTCTACCAGTCGTTGCGAATCAAAACAAACCCAAAAAAGGAGAGAGTTCCTCTCCCATGTGCGCATCAGTAAACAGAGTGCACACAATAGATCGCTAAGAATAAACTATACAAGCCACAGTGGTACATGAGCGTCTTTCCATGCGTCAATTTTTGCCTGTTGAAGTGGCGGACTTGTTCCGTCGCTACAACCTACCCCGCAGTGGGATGTTAGGCAAAGATTGGCGTCCATGGTTCGAGTACCATTGGATACATGCCCTTTCGCTCAATTTTCAAAAACATCTGTTAATTTTCCTACCTGCCGCAGTCTGACGGACCTTTCAACACTTTCTCTTCACATCTTTCATTCTAGCCAAAAACATTGTTGTTCACTCTTGGTGCCTCATGGTGATGAGCGAACATCTCCTTCTACATCACAATAAAACGCTAAGTGGCAATTAGGGAGGTTTATGATACTATTATCGAATTCGTTTTTGAACCTACGTTGAAACTAGTTCCAACCTACGATTTCCGAACTTATTGTCAGTGCAAACCTCAATCCGAAAGGAGTTACAAATATAATCGTAGACACTGACGTTAAACCACAGAGAACAGACATCCAGACATGGAGTGCACGCTTTGTGTAAATTTCTGTAACTGCCATTTTAAAATTACAGCTCGTTTCCTTTAGTTTTGGTGAATCGTATGTTGATGGCGCCACTTGCCCACCTTGAGATTTGATAGTCTACTAATTTTAGTTTGGTGAAACCTAGACTAGGCGGCGTCGTTTTTCCAACGGTTTGCTTTTGAAAGTTTACACAGTAAATTGGGGGGAAAATGTTCGAGCCTGGATGTCTATTCTCTGTGGTTAAACGTTAAACAAGTTGACCCAATTTTGATACCCGATCCAGTTTGGAACTGGATCAAAAACGAATTCGCTATATGCCACCCATTTTTTTTTTTTTCAGGTTACAAGGTGAACCAGTAAATTTGCGAGAGCAGCAAGATGCAGTGGAGTTCTTTATGTCTCTTTTTGAAAGCCTTGATGAAGGCCTTAAATCATTGGGCTATCCTCAATTGATGGGTATCACACTTGGCGGATGTTTTAGTGATCAGAAAATATGCCAGGATTGTCCTCATCGTTACAGCAAGGAAGAGCCGTTTAGTGTTTTCAGTGTAGATATAAGGAATCATAGTTCGTTAACCGACTCCTTAGAGCAATACGTAAAGGGAGAAATTCTGGAAGGCGCGGATGCTTATCATTGTGATAAATGTGATAAAAAGGTAACTATGAGAAAACGAACCATCAAAGCGAAAACAACTAATCTTTTGTTCCTAGGTGGTAACAGTTAAGCGTTTGTGCGTGCGGAAACTGCCACCAGTTCTAGCTTTTCAACTTAAACGATTTGAGTATGATTACGAAAGAGTATGTGCAATCAAATTTAACGATTATTTTGAATTCCCGCGTTGGCTTGATATGGAACCATATACAGGTAATGAATTTATCTCTTTGCATATGTTCATTATTTTTAATGATGATCACTCATTCACAGTCTCTGGTCTTGCAAAAATTGAAGGAGAGGTGATAGATATTGAAGACGATAAATTTGAAGACTCTACTGAAACTCGCTACCATCTAACGGGGATTGTTGTGCATAGTGGACAAGCATCTGGTGGTCATTATTTTAGTTACATACTACACAAGTGCGTTGTATTGTATACATAATGGGCCGTATGGATAACATTATTGCACCATACCTTTATTATGGGAAGGCGTGAATTAAACACTTGTTTTCATATGGCCCACTTTAGAAAAAAATGCTATAATTTTTATCTTGTTATCTAGAGCTCCTGAAGGTTCGGAAAAGTGGTACAAATTCGACGATGGTGATGTAACAGAGTGCAAAATGGATGAAGATGAAGAAATGAAAGCGCAATGCTTTGGCGGTGATTATATGGGTGAAGTTTACGATAACAATTTGAAGAGAATGCAGTACAGGCGCCAAAAACGATGGTGGAATGCTTACATGCTGTTTTACACTAGATACGACCACACCGCCGTTACGTACTCACACTGTATTGAACAACTCTCCCTAGCTGAAAGTAAATATTGCATACTTCCGATGCCTACAGCTATCGAACAAAGTGTCAGGTATGTCGTAAACCTTGGGTGGTGCGTTGGGAACGATATTTTTTTGACAATGTGAAGGTGTTATAACACATTTATTCCCAGCCCTACGTGAATGCCCAAAATTTTACAAATAATTTTCAAATGAAGTTCCATGTGTAATCAAATTTGACCCACATAAAAAAAGACAAAGTTTTGTTAGATAACGCGGCTTCGAATAATTCTTTTTAGATTTCCTCTTCGTTTCCCTTTTTTTGCTGAGAACCATTTTGTGAAATTTTACTTCTAGTCGTGGTTTATAGTGACGTATGCAAAGTTAATCCGTAATCCGGCTATCTGGAGCATGGATAGATGAGAATAAAAAAAAATGACAACTGCAGTAGAGTTGTATCCGAAAAAAGAATGAATGGTAGCACTAAGATTTTTGAATTTAGAAGCTAACTGGAAAATGAGACACGCACACAAGTGATTAATTAAGATGATACTGGTCTATCACTTAATGAAGCACGGAAGCTAAGTCCGATGATAGTGGGCTTTCCTCCCTATTATATTTGATCAAGTTGGTGGATCATACGCAAAATCACCTAAACATATCCACGAGGTAGAAAAGAATCTTCTTCAAATAACATGATCAAACAATTGGTCAAAAAGCAATTCATCTAATAGGAGGATGCCTCAATGAGCGGCGAGAAGAGCCTGCACTTTATTCACGAAATTTTAATAATTGAGAGTTGGCATCCCCACTTTCCACATTCAAATCATTTCAATCGGGTGCCACGATGGTCTCTCCAAATGCCCTGCAATTATTTTGTTTAAATTATCACTCGCAAAATATTTTGTTGGTTATATGCGTTAAAGTATGGAAATATTATGTGTAGTAGTCATCTGGACCTGACTTCCAAACTTGAAGTCTAAAAATTTTTAAACGATTCAATTAAACTACTAAGAAGTTCAGTAAATGTATTTCTACTGTACAGAAAAAAAAACTGTGAAGCTGGATGCATCGTTAGCTTCCAAAAAGCACTGAACACATCATCAATTAATACCGAAGATCGGTAAAATTTACAACATAAAAACGTTAAATTAGAAACGCTGCCGTTTTCATATAAAAGAAAAGCATTTATACTTTGAACTAGGAAGATGATTGAATATCAGAATACCTGGTAAAAATAAACCTGAATAACAATAAAACAATTGGCATTGGGTATAGGACCATGTCTCTTCCGGTTGGTACTAAACAGATGAGCTTTGAAATCAATAGAAGCATAAAGTTGACAGTAGGCGCAGAATGCTTCTGGGCGCTTATTTCGCGAAATCCTTCAATCGTGATTCAAAGTGTACACAGAGACAAATTTGATAGTCAATTTTACCACTATTGGAGGCAGGGTTGCAATTTCTCTGGGGAGAATCACTCGGGTGCACTTTTTTAGCTCTCTTTGGTGAACCTCACTCAGTCTCTACGGAGATTCTTTCCTGACACCACAGTAGAGATTGTTCGACACAGCACGGGAGAGCGAGAGAATTGGCAGTTCGCTGCCTGAGCGTTCATACACTCACTGCAGTGTGAACGACGAAGAGTGAAAGAGCGAAAAAGGACTACACCGCACTAACGTGAGTGAAACCTTGATTCAAAAATGAAGAAAAAATCGCTGGAAAACGGGAACAAGAAAGTACAGTCCGAAGTTTTTTTCGTGTCCCCCGGTTCCTTTTTTGTACTTTCAGAATATCATAGATGAAAATTACGAATTATGGGCCGCGGATAGTCTAGTCGGTAAAAGCACGGAACTACCAATTCAGAAGAGGCGGGTTCGATTCACAGTCCAGTCGACTTAAATAAATATCGACTACCCTGGGCATAAGAGTATCATTGTGCTTGCCACAAAATATACAAATTCATGCATAGGTGATTGGCTTCGGAAGCTTAATAACTATGCAAGTGCATCTAGAACATTAGGTTGTGAGAGCCTGACAATCAGCTAATTGCGATAAGCAATATGCTTGGATACGCCGAAATGAAGACGAAGAACATTAAGAAATCAGTAACATTGTAAAAATGTTGAAATTCAACTGTTGCGGTATAAAACTAGCAATAAATATTTTCACCAGGGTGACTCTCCCCGGTGAAATAATTCTGCTCTCTTCGGTGCTCCTCAGAGATCACTCACACGCTCCGGCCTGTTTGTGTGGTGAGGGTGCAAACGACAGACACTTTGGTGTCACTCAACTTGTGGTGTCTAGCAGAGAGTGGAAACAAAACAAAAATCTCTCGGGTGAGTTTGCGTTTGCCAATCTCCGGAGTACCTTTTCACTAAGCACCCTGCTAGCACCGAGGAGAATTGCAACTCTGATTGGAGGTTAGGATGACTATTGCAGTATAGTGCTTTTGAACCGACTATGATCGTGGTCAAAACGACCATTAAAAATAGTTGATCCAACATTTACCATAATGTCGGAATAGTCCTTGCTACCATGATCATAGTCAAGAATACCATGAAGTGGTGAATTCGACTATTTTCATGGTTATTGTAACCATTATATGCGATAGTCATCTTGACCATGATTTAATTGTCGGTATAACGATAGAATTTTTTTCAGAGTAGATTACTCTTTGGGACGATCAACTTGCTTGTTGCAAATATCGGTTCCAGTTGTGAAATGGTTTTTAGACTGTAGTTGTACTAGTTGACAGTTTGCGAAAATCAGGGACCATGCGTTGGGCATCGGATGTGAACGGTTGTGTCAAGGGTTTGTTGCGCAATATTTTGTTATAGGGCATACTGTTGGTGTAAACCGATCTAAATTGGCTCTCATGCTTTAATATAAATTACATTGTTTTCTCAAAGAAAAACCACCATCACACTTTGTGAGTAGCCCCAATAGCATCCTTACTGTTGGTATTTATTGGTTCAAGTCGGAAATCGGTACTAATATTAAAATGTTTAAGCTTCACACAAAAACATGATAAGAACGCGTTTTATATATGTTATCACTAATGAATATCTTTCCATGTATTTAAATGCGTCCAGAACAATACATGGGCGGTAGAGGATGAGATCGAAGAAGAAGTTGAATGACAAAAACTTGCAGTATCAAGGCAACAACAACCAATAGGAGAAGAAACAGATGAGAACTATTCATTTTTGAACCTATCAATTACAATAATTACTAAATCATAATTCCGTTTTCGTTTCAGCATTCAAACACCCCTCCCAGACAACCACAAGTCGTATAACAGTGTTCAAAAAGTATCGTATATTCCTATTTTTTAAGTCAATATCGCAATTAATTGTGGCCTTTATCGTGTTTTGTTTAAGTTAAATCGTAAAGAGTGCAAATTTTTGACTTATATACGATGTGTCATTTATTCATCGTACTGCGTTACAAACAAAATCGTATAAACATCGCAAAGCTTACTAAACCGAAATTGTTATTACAAATTCAATCGCATACGATATCAAATCAACTCGTAAAAGAAAACAATGAAATTTGCACGTATATGGCCTCCACTTTTGCACGTATAAGCTATATTTTTTGCATTCTATACGATTTGTTTACTTACATATATGTTTGTATATCATAAAGACAACTTTCAATATACGTGCATTTTGGTTGTCTGGGCTCTCTCTGTTCCTTCACTTCCTCCTACTATCCTCTATGTAATGAATATAAACATATTGGGACTGGTTAGTTAAGAACCAGCGCCTGCTTGTGGAAGATCCCGGTACGCTATATGGTCTAGGGCATATCAACGGGTAAGCTTGGTAGGTCCGGGAGAAATTACAATTACAATTACAATAATTCTTTCAAATGCATATCAAGTTCACGAGAGTGCTGTTGCACCGCCGAAGCTAAATATCACCATCTTAAACAATGGGGGCGACCCTGGCGTAGTGGTTAACATCCATACCTCTCATGCTAAAGTCACAAGCTTGAATCTCACCCCGGACAAGTTACAAGAATACCCAAAAAGGTATTTGGCTGAACTCGATAATCAAGGAACTAAAAAAAAAAAAACAATTTTATTAACCTAGAAGAGGAGTCCTCTTTCTGCTTTTTTCGCTACGGCATTGTAATCTGTTTGCATTATTCTTTTTCATCAACACGGTCGCTTATGTTATAACAGCAATGTGCGAGTTGAAAAATACTGAAAAGGAACAAAGCAGTAGATTGAAGCAATCGTACGGATCTGCAGTAACTGGATGCCGGTGGATACCGAAATCAGCAATGCTGAACCGAAAGAGATTTATACCCGCGATCGCGCGTTGTTACAGTTCGCCGCATTCATGTCAACGCGAATCAGTAAACAAAAACACACTGCTAGAATAGCAAAAGAACATAAAGAAGGTGTCATAAAATCGACCCTTAGAAAGAAGAAGAACCCTTGTTTGTTTAAGAAATAGTTTTTGTGTGTGTAACCCACCAACATTGCTTATGGCTCCGTAAAACTAATGCGATTGAGCCTTAACAATAAATGAACTGGTTACAAAAAATCTAAAAAAGAGAACTTAGAACAACTGTTATTTAATAAAATACAAATAAAGTTAGGAAAACTAGTGTTATTGTCTGCGATAAAATTGACCGGAATGCAATGTTTATTAGTAAATATGGCTCAGACTGACTAACGCTACCGCCCGCACTTACAAAAAAATTACCACACTGCCGCCGACAAAATTTCTATTGAAATTTCAAAGCAGGAAAAATAAAAAAAAAACAAGGAAAAGAATCATTTGAGGCTTCGCATGATTTTTTTCTTTGTTCGTCGTCAGCGTTCCAATCCCAATGCATGTGCAAACAAGAAAATAATGTCTGAATATCGACAACTGACATTGAGCACCGAACACCTGGAAGCACCCTGAAGTAGCAATCGTAGTCTCCGCTATTACACATGGATCAGTTTTAGAAAAAAAGATGTAGGTTTCACAGTTGTCACCTTTGAAATTTAATATTGGGACATCTTGGGATGAAGGTAGGCCATCAACCTGTAAAGTTCATTTTTGTTTAAACATTTAGGTGACAATTGCTGTTATAAATTATATCACCTGGTACCTACCAATAATTGTGGGAAGGATCATGGTCAAACCCGACAATAACAACCGCAGAGGAATTTAACCGCGTGATAAAAGTGGAAAAACAGTTAGCAGGAAAAAACATGTCTTTATTTTGTTATAATAGCTTCATTTGACACTCCTTGTTGTTTTCTCTTTCTCACCAGCCCTCGTGACTGAACTTATTTTTCAGTGTATCAGCGCCCTTAGACTGAATATACCGACACTCCTCCTCGCTGATCACTGGATCCCGCCCTCCTGACGTAGTCCAAACTTCCCTCTGAACTGCTGCATTTTTGTTGGACCGAGTGGCTTGGTGAACACTCAGCCACCATGTTGTTCGTAGAGCAATAGCGTAGCTGAATCTCTCCCGAGCGCAGAGGTCCTTTGCTTGGTGATATTTTGTTTCTTGTGCTTGCTCTTGTTCTGGCTCTCCAACGACACAAAGTCAATGCAGCTAGTTTTGTCTTCCTCGACGACTGTAGGCGAACGCTGTTTGTGTCCTAACTCCACCAACAATCTTCGCAGCCAAACTGCTTCCTGTGCCGCTTCTGAAAGCGCAACGTACTCCGCTTCCATCGTTGACGTAGTTACGCAACCTTGCTAGCGGCTTGCCCAACTTACGCTTGCTTCACCGATCTGGTACACGAAACCACTGGTAGACTTCCAGTCAGTTAAGTCACCAGCCCAGTGTGCGTCGCTGTACCTATAAACACCAGATCCTTCGCGCGGTCACTTATCAATCTCAGTTGATAGTCCTGTGTGGCCACTAGATAGCGCACCACTCGCTTCAATTCCACCCAATCACGTTGCGCAGGCTTGCTGGTCTTTCTGCTGAGGATTGATACTGCTGCTGCTATGTCTGGCCTTGAATTTGTAGCTACGTACAGCAGCGCACCAATGAGGTTATAATACTAAGCATTGTCAGCCAGTGCATCAGCATCCTGCTGTCTGAAATACCCGAGATCCAGTGGGTACTTAGACGTCTTCGCACAATCGAGACCGAATCGACCCGCAATCTCTTGTATGAAGCACTGCTGACTGAGCGAATATATTCCACACTTATCCTTCGTTACCTTGATTCCAAGAAACAGGCTCACCTTGCCGAGAGAGGAGATCTGAAAATGTCACTGTAGCTCCTTCTCTAGTTGCACAATCTGCTGCCCGTCCTTGCAAACGACGATCATGTCGTCGACATAAATCAGTAAATGGATCCACATACCGTTACTAATCCGTTTGATAAACAAACAGAAAATCCACGAAAATCTGGATCACCATCACTATCACTCACTTGATCTTCTTCTTTTTCTTCACTTTCCGCATCGATGAACAGGAACTCCTCCCGTTCTTCCGAAGAAACTGCTTCCCGTTGATACGTTGAATCTTCGTCACAAGCTTCGGCCCTCTTCTTCGGACTGTCTCCGGACTCCTCCTGAAACTTCACTCCAAGCTCGATAAATTTTGCATCTCTGCTGATGATAACTTTTCCCGTCGTCTTGTTAATAAATCGGTATGCCTTCGATCCGCAAGCATATCCGACAAAGATCAACTTTTCTGCTCTGCTCTGCAATTTTCTTCGTTTGACGTCCGGTACGTAGACGAAAGCTTCGCATCCGAACTCTTTCAGGTGGCTTAAGTCCGGTTTCTCGCCACACCATTACTCCATTGGTGTCTTCTGTACAACCCGCGACGGAAGGCGATTCTGGATGTAGGCGGCTGCTGCAATTGTTTCGACGCAGTACCGTTTGGCGAGCCCGGCATCAAATAGCATGCTTACCGACATCTCTTGAAGGTACTGGTTCCGGCGTTCGGTGACGCCATTCTGTTGCGGCGAGTATCCCGCAGTCAGCTGCACCTCTATTCCCTCGTCTCGATAGAACTCTGCAAGCTCCTTATTGACGAATTCGGCACCACGATCAGATGATTCGTGGTTCCCGACCGACTTTATTCTCGACGAGCCGCACGTAGCTTTTGATGCACTGGTTTGCTTCTGCCTTATCCTTCAACAGGAAAAGTACCAAATTCCTGCTGAAGTCGTCGATGACCACCATGAAGTACTTGTTCCCTCCAGGGGTGACATTGCTCATCGGTCCGCACAGGTCTGTGTGAATAAGTTCCAGTGGTTAAGTAGTTCTACGGTCTGCATGCTGCGAGAATGGCAAACGAGCCATCTTCCCCTCCAAGCAATGCGCGCACACGATTTTCATGCCGCAGTTGACTAGCTCCATGCCAGTAGCTAAATCTTCCTTCTGTATTCGGTCCAACACTGTATGGTACCGGTGCCCAAATCTCCGATGCCGCGTATGCTGACAATGTGTAGTGTGATAACGTCCTACGGCGACCGCAGCCTGCTCCGAATCTTTCAGCGTATACAGACCCCCATAACGACCACCAACAGTCACGACCTTGCCAGATTTGTCAAAAATTTCCACACTGTTCCGTTTGAATAGCACTTCGAAGCCGTTATCAGCCATTTTGCTTACCGATAGGAGTCCGCTATCGAGATCCTGTACGAACAGAACGTTTTCCAGATGAATATCTACCTTTTCTCCCGCACCGTTGATACCAGTCACGGAACCTGTGCCTCGTCCGCCTGACTGCGAACACTTTCCGTTCACCATCATCACCTGTACGCTCGACGACTGCTCCAGGGCGTCGAAAAAACTTCCGTTACCTGTCATGTGGCACGATGCGCCACTGTCCATCGTCCACGAATTATTTTGCTTCACTGCTGCACAGGTGATCTGTGTTTCTTGTGCGAAAAAACTAACCGCTTCAATATTCGTCGCCTGTTTGGCCTTCACTGGGGCTGGATTGCTGTTTTGACCACGGTTACCACCTGGCAGGTCCGCTGTTGGCCATTTTCGGCAGTCCTTTTTCAAGTGAGCGGGTTTCTTGCAAAAGAAGCAAGTCTTTGCGTTTTCAACACCTGCTCACCTCCGGCCAGCTTTTCTTCTCGTACCAAACGCCTCTGGTACTCGTCCAAAAGCTTCAATCGAACGAGCTTCATTTTAATGTCCGCATCCGGACGTGCCTCCAATGCTGATGCGAGATCGTGATTTGATTTGGGCATACTTCGCAAAACCATTGCAACTTTTAACTTTTCCTGCAGCTCTAGCCCGGCATTCTGAAGACGTTCAAATAGGGACTCCATCTCCAGCAAGTGTTTTTCCACGTGGCCTGCATCCGAGAGCTTAACGTCGCCCAACCGGATCAACAATGATAACTTTGACGTCGTCGATTTTTCGTGGTAAGCTTTCAAAGCTGCCCACACCGCTGCTACAGAAGTACAGTCATTAATTATCATGTATTGACTCTGCTCCACGCACAAGCCTATGGTAGCACGAGCTTTCTTGTCCGCTTTGTTCCACGGCGCTGTTTCAGGTTCCGGCTTTGGTTCTCCTACGACATGCCAGAGACCCTCGCGCTCAAGGAACATTTCCATTAGAAATTTCCATGTCGCGTTATTTGTGCTGCTGAGCTTCGCTAGCGAAAACTTTCCCACGTCCGTCATTTTGCTCTCACCGACAACTTTCCGCCGACGTGAACAACACACACGGCTAGCCAGAAAACCAGGTACTTCGACGACCGACAAACTTTCCGAATTTTCTGGTTCAAAAGAACACTTTTCCACCTTCCGCCTCTGGGCCCATAACATGTGGGAAGGATTATGGTCAAACCCGACAATAACAACCGCAGAGGAATAAATCTGCGGGATAAAAGTTGAAAAACAGTTAGCAGGAAAAAACACGTCTTTATTTTGTAATAATAAGCTTCATTTGACACTCCTTGTTGTTTTCTCTTTCTCACTAGCCACGAGGGCTGAACTTGTTTTGTCAGTGTATCAGCGCCCTTAGATTGAATATACCGACAATAATACCCAGAATCGGTGACAGTATTAGAGTCTCGCAAAGATTTTGCTCCACGATTTGGATTTTTTAAGCGAATAATGGATAGTTTTTTCAAAAACTCTGTAACTAAAATTGATTTTGAGAATCATTTTTAGATTACTGTTTCGGATGTGTCGGTAAAATCATTTGTATTCCATTAGAATATAAGCCTGCAATGATTGAAACTTATCATTGAAGTCCAAAAATTTTAGATTGACCGGAATACGATAGAAAACTGTAATGAAAAATATGAAAAATATGATCAATAAATATCATAATCTGATTGCAGTGTATAGCTTGAAAATTCAGCTGGCGATGATTGACTTTACTCCAATGCTTCAGTAGTGCGCTCATATTCGCTATACAATGCACTACTTCTAGCGCCATTGTTGTGGATCACTCTATTGCGCTGCGCTTCACTTGCTCACGTCCAACCGAAGTAGCGCAAAGCCGCAGGGCTCGCACGCAGCAGCATAGCTGTCACTGTGCGATGCTGAAGATGCGCATACATGGATTTTTAATGTGGTTGTGTTTTTTAATGTGCATTTGTTGTTGTTTATCTTTAGTCATGTAAACGTCCATATCAGCTTTTGGTTGTACCATTTTAATGTGTCATGAGTAAATGTAGTTTTATCTCGTTATTGCGCGTTAATTGATTACCCCGATGTTGTGATCAGTCTGAAAGCTATTAGTGCGGTACAAAAGTGGCGACGAGTAATCGCGAGTGAGGGTAGTTTTCCGCCGCAAAACGCCCAACATTTCGTCTCCCGCGCGAAAGAAGAGAAAGTGGAAAGTGATGTCGTGCACTAACGACGAACTATGAACAACGAAGATTGGATGAACATGAATGATGAATGATGAAAAACATACGACTTCGAGAGTGCATATCAAGTATTTGATCCTGATCGTGACTCGTGGGAATGCGGTGGTCCGAATCTTCGGCTAGGATCGATAGTTTTTTTTACAGATGGTTCAAGAATGAACGATCAAGTTGGAGCAGGAGTAACTGGTCCAGGGATAGACATGTCAATTCCGATGGGAAGGTGGCTTACTGTTTTCCAAGCTGAAATTCAAGCAATTCTGGAATGTTCTGCTATATGCTTGCGTAGAAACTATAGACGTTCAAATATGTGTATTATGTCAGACAGTCAAGCAGCTCTAAATGCTTTGAAGTCAGCAACATGCACATCTAATCATGATGAGAATGTGTTCATTCACTTCAAAAATTGTCTAATCAAGTCAATCTAAACTGGGTTTCTGGTCACTGCGGAATTGGTGGAAATGAACGAGCCGATACACTAGCAAGACTCAGATCGTCTCTTCAGTTCGAAGGACCTGAGCCCTTTTGTAGTTTATCTGCTTCTTCTCTTAGAATGGAGCTTAAAGGCTGGGAATCTTCGAACGTGAATGAAAACTGGAACAACACTTTCACAGCTAGGCAATCAAAGCGGTTCATTACTCCAAATATTTCTGTGATTCGCAAAATACTTGATCTTTCTAAAAAAAAACCTAAGCATATATACTGGTCTTTTAACAGGCCGTTGTCCGAGCCGCTATCACTTGAAGGTGATTGGAAAACTTCAAGATGATTCATGTCGCTTTTGTGGCATGGAAAAAGAAGACTCGGAACATTTATTATGCCACTGTTCGGCAATTTTCATTAAAAGAAATCAGTTCCTCGACAAAGAGCTAATAGAACCCCTTGATATTTGGAGAAAAAATCCCAGTACAGTAGTGCAATTCATTCGAAGTGTAATGCCGTGCTGGGATAATGCTTTAAGTCAAGCGTTGACGACCACTCCTAACAATAGTGGTACGTCACCTGGACAGAGCTAGGGGATGTATCACAATAGATCTAAAAAATGGTCGCAGTGATGAAAATACCCGACAAGGAATAAAAAAAAAGTGTCATAACGAGTCGTTCGGCGTAAGGTTCCTGGGTTTCACATGAGTTTCGTTCCCTCTCAAGCGCCTCATTAAAAGTCTCTACATTAAAGTAGGACGTCGTGGATGCTCCTCCTTCCGCACGCTGCCTTGTATTGTGGGCGAACGAACGAATCGCCAAGTGGTCGCTATGGGTGTAGCCATCATCCACCCTCCAATTGCTAAGCAGCCTAGGGCTGCTGAATGTTATATCGATGATCGATTCCGCTCTGTTTCTAAGAATCTGGTCCCTGGGGTTGGTAGGGTGACTTCCTCACTTGAGCGCCCAAGCGTTGTCATCCGATCGAGCATATTGGAAAACTGTTCGATCGATCATCTTGGCGGTGCGTTGCAGCTGCAAAAGAACACTCCATTTACTTTTACAACCCCAAAGCCTGCATTTGTGGTAGACACAACCTCCTGAACCGGTTACTTGCCGACGTCCATAATGACGCTATATTGTACCTGTCCGTAAACCAGTTTCCGTTGCCAGCTGGGATGCGGTATGGATCTGAAATTATAGCGATATCCGATGCCAACTCACTAACTGTCTGACACAGCAGTTGCTGGGCGGGCTCACAATGGTTCAGGTTTAGTTGGGTTACCTGCATTACAGTTGGCTCGTTGGAATACCCTTAGCGGCCGAGCACGTGACCCTCTCCCCATCATCTCCTATCTGGGCCTTCGCATTCCCAGGACATGTGCCCGCTCTCTAGGCATCTGAAGCATGCCTCGGTAGCTGGGGTTAGCTAAGTGGGCATATAAACCATCCCGCCTTCCTAAGACGAATGTCTGCGGCAACAACTCGAGCTTGCACTGTTCCTTAAGTGCAGTGGAGATATCGTCTGCCTCGGTAATCTCATCCTGGATTTAACACTGGATCGTCACCTGCGAGACGGAGGTGTGTACTTCCACACCCTCATATAAGGCCTGTCTTGCCAGTCTCTGTACGCCGTGCTCTTAAGCGCTGTTGCCTTCTTCAGCTCCAGGAGCATCTCACCGGTGCGGGTACGGCGTATACTCCGCACATCCCCATCGGCGCTTGAGACAACACGGGAGCTAAATGTTGCGGTTTTAGCGCTGTGCTTAGCGCCGGGGCCTCTCTCTTTGCGGCCGGATGGTCCCTCTGACCCCGCCGCCACGTTCGCGTAGGTCCGCTTCTTAACTGGGGCTTTCGACACTATTCGCGCCAGGTTCCGTTTCGCCCAGAGACAGCCTAGCCCTCTTGGAGCTCCCCGCGGGGTGGACTTTGGTAAGCTCGACCGAGTTGTGTTCCCTAGTGCAAATAATTTATGGGGTGATAGAAGATCATATTTGAAGAAAAACGGTGTTCTACGCATATGATCAAATCTCAAAAATCACTGAGTTATTGAACTTTTTCTGTTTTGGTCTATGCTTGCCAGAAATTGGCTCTAACTCTAAAACTATGCCATGAAACACAAAACTGTTACCTTCATCGGATAGTTTGGTAAATTTCCTACTTAATAGCGTCCTTTTTATTTTCAGTAAGTTGCATTTAGGCACATTTTAGGGATAAACAAGTCTAAAACTTGTGTTTTTCTACGGATTTTCCCTCATTATTTAAAAAAATACGTGGTAAAGTTTATTGTTTTGTCTAACAAATTCCTCTCAAACCGCTCTACAACTCTTTTTTTGACACCAACTTTCTATCTTGTTTAGTTTTGTCGCAATTTCGTACTAAACACATCTGGTTGGGTCATTAATCAACGGTTGCGTAAAACACGAATTCAACCCACCGTGCGTTGCTGTTTACGTCTGTTTGCAGCGCGCATAGCACACTTGATCGCCCCGTGGAGTGACGGTATGAAAAGTGTGACAAAATTCAATTGAACGCATGATGAAAATTGAAAATGTCCTTTTTTTCTCGATACCATTGTTCATTGAACTTGTTTTTTGAACTAATTAGGTATTTTCCAATGATTATTCAAATTAAAACACTGATCTTCGTTTCTTTCATAGATTTATTTCTATAGTTGCTCAATGTGTCCTCCATTTTCTTGGATGCAGTACATGATCCTCCTTCCGGTCACTTCCACAAGGTTAATATTATTCATTTTCTCTTGTATCTTTCGGGCAGCGATAAAAATTCGGTCAATAAGCTGTTCGCAAGTATTGATTGTCACCAAATACACCTCTTTCTTCATGCACCCCCATAAAAAGAAGTCCATGGGAGTCAAATCCGGACTCCTTGGGGGCCAAGGAATCGGCCCATTCCGTCCAATCCACGGTTCCCGATAGTTGGCGTTCAGAAAATGCCTTACCGCATTTGTGGAATGAGGGTGGGCTCCGTCCTGTTGAAACACCAAGCGCCGTCTCACAGCAAGTGGGACATCCTCCAGCAAGATTGGAAGCTCGTTCTCTAAAAATTCCAAATCACACTGTTTAGCGAACCTTCGATAATATGCGGCCTGATGAGGTGTCGGTCAATTATACCGGCCAATACATTAACGGAAAACCGGTACTGTGTTCTTGTTTCTTTGACCACTCTTGGGTTTTCAATTGCCCACGTGTGGTCATTGTGGGTATTGAAGTATCCTGCACGGGTAAAGGTGCACTCGTCCGTCCAAAGGATGCTTTTCGAGAAAAATGCATCCTCATCCCTTTCCGCTGTCATAATCCTGCTGAGCTCAAGCCGGAGTGGTTTATTTCTTTCCAGAAGCTCCTGAACTTGCAGCGTATGAAACGGATGCATATTCTCTTTGTTTAAAACGTTCCATACGCTCCAGTGAGAGACCGGTGAATGAGCTGCAACTCGCCTTATACTGGTTTTGGGATCGTTTCTTACAGTTCTTAAAATTCTCTCCTCAAGTGTGCTATGCGCGCTGCAAACAGATGTCAACAGCAACGCACGGTGGGTTGAATTTGTGTTTTACGCAACCGTTGATTAACGACCCAACCAGATGTGTTTAGTACAAATTTGCGACAAAACTCAACAAGATAGAAAGTTGGTGCCAAAAAAAGAGTTGTAGAGCGGTTTGAGAGGCATCTTTTGGTTAGATACAACAATAAACTTTATCACGTATTTTTTGAAATAATAAGGAAAAATCCGTAGAAAAACAAAAGTCTTAGACTCGTTTATCCCTGAATTGTGTCTCAATGCAACTTACTGAAAGTAAAAAGGACGCTATTAAGTTGGGAATTTACCAAACTATCCGATGAAGGTAACAGTTTTGTGTTTAATGGCATAGTTTTAGAGTTAGAGCCAATTTCTGGCAAGCATACACCAAACAGAAAAAGTTTAATAACTCAGTAATTTTAGAGATTTGATCATATGCGTAGAACACCGTTTTTCTTCAAATATGATCTTCTATCGCCCCTTAAAATATTTGCACTAAGGAACCGAACACCGAAGGATATATATATATATATATATATATATATATATATATATATATATATATATATATATATATATATATATATATATATATATATATATATATATATATATATATATATATATATAAATATATATATATATATATATATATATATTATATATATATTTATATATATATATATATATATATATATATATATATATAGATATATATATATATATATATATATATATATATATATATATATATATATATATATATATATATATATATATATATATACATATATATATATATATATATATATATATATATATATATATATATATAAATATATATATATATATATATATATATATATATATATATATATATGTATATATATATATATATATATATATATATATATATATATATATATATATATATATATATATATGTGTATATATATTGATTAATTAATATATTAATATATAAAGTTTCCTTGGTTGTCTTTCCGTTACGCTCAAGGTTGCTTAACAAGGGTGGGAAGATGGCAACACCAAGGTGTGTATAAAAGGTGGGCACTTATATAAGACTGTATATAAAAAGAAGCAGAAGAAGAAGAAGAACCCGTAAGGTAAACAGAATGTTCTGGAAAAAAAGAATGATCTGGAAGGGAAAAGAATGTTCTGGAAGGAGGAAGAATGTTCTGGAAGCAAGAAGAATGTTCTGGAAGGAAGAAGAATGTTCTGGAAAAAAGGATGTCGTGGAAAAAAAAATGTTCTGGAAGGAAAAAAGAATGTTTTGAAGAAACTTTAAAAACTAATTGGAAACACTAAAATTGCAATGAAAGTCTTCCAGGTGAAGATGTTGTTTTAACGTTTAAACTTGTTTTGCTAATTTCTCTTCAAACAGCAACGCTCGGCTCGGTTGGGTCGGGTTTTCAAATTTTCGAATCAGCTGTTCACCGACAGGGATGCCAGATATTTTTAATAAATGTCTGTGATAAAAATTTTAAATGTCTGGGAATGTCTATAAAAGTCTGTAAATTTTTTTGAAAGAAAATTAGACTTCTTTCAACGAAAAGACATAATAAGAGAGCGAGTTATGTCATTATCGCTATTTGTGTGATTATGTAAACATGTCTGCATCTATTTCTTGGATTGTATGCAAGCTTACACTATTGTTTCATATTTTTAAAGTGACACGGAAGATTCAAGCATTCTCAAAGATGAGACAATTTTCCATAGTTTTTTCCCCATGTAATGCTCTTTCCAGTTTTGTATTTAAAATCAAAATTTAGTTTTCATTTGATAAATTCAACAGACTTTTTTTTGATCCAACAATAACCATTGATGGTGTGTACCATTATCTCTTAAAATTCAGGGAAACTCTCTCCTGATCTTCTGCAAGGCTCTTTGCTTAGTTAAAGGAAGTTTCCTCCTGAACTTCGGGCAAAATTTCTCATGAACTTCTTGGCAGTCACTCCTTATTTTCTTCGAAATTCATATTTAAGAACCCAACCTTACCTTCCAGGAACATTTGGTATTTTTTTTCTTGAACATAGTTACTTTCTAAACTTCTGATAAGTCCCATCCTGAACTACGAGGAAAGTTTCTGAAAACTTTGAGAAAATACTCTTCAGAATTTCTTGGAAAATCTTCTTAAGTTGCTAGAAGTTTCTTCCTGAACTTCTGAGAAGTTCTTTTCTGAACTGCCGAAAAAATCTCTTCTGAACTTTGTTCCTGAATTTCTGAGAAATTCCTGCTTGAACTACTAGAAAGACCCCCTATACTTCTGGAAAGTTTCTTGCTGATTTTATCAAAAGAATCTACCAGAACTTTTGAGATTTTGTGAACTTCGAGCAGTTCTCATTCTGAAATGCTGGAATGTTTGATTCGGAACTTTAAGGAAGCTCCCAGCACCCAGAAGTGCTGGGTAGTTCCAACTGAACTTTTGGTATCTTCGCAACTTCAGAAAAGTCCTTTTGTGAACTTCTGAGGAGTTCTTTACTGATTTTTTTGAAAATATCCTTCTTGACCCTACAGGTAGTTCCCTCTCTGGTAGGTTTCTTCCTGAAATCCGGGAAAGGTTTTTTTTAAGGTTATTCTTTTCAAACTTCTGATCCGGCACTGCGAGTTAAATTTTATACCAAAATTTTTAGGAAAATTCTCTTATATTTGTTCTTGAAGTTTCTTGCTGGACTTCTGAGAAGTCCTCTTCTGAACTTTTGGGAAGTTTTCTCCAGAACTTTGGGGAAGCTTGATCCAAAACTATTGGGAAATTCGTGCTCAAATTAGAAGGAAGTACCCCCACTGGAAAGTTTCATTCTTTTCTTCCTAAAGAATTTTGTGAAATCCTTATTATGAAATGCAGAATGTTCTCCACTGAGCTTTGGAAAAGCTGCTAAGCACTTCTAGGAAGTTCCAACTAACATTTCGAGAAGTTTCTTCCGAAAATTCTGGGAAGTTATTTCCTGAACTTGAGAAAAGTTCTTTCCTAAACTTGAGAAAAGTTCTTTCCTCAACTTCCATGGCGCATCGTTCTGAGGATTTTTTCCCCAAATTTTTTAAGAAATTATAAGTAGTGCCCTTATTGGTTAGATCCCGTCTGAAATTTGGGGAAATTTTTTCTTGAACTTCTGGGAAGAACTCCAAAACCTCTGCAAAATTCCAAACTTCAAAGAACCCAGACAACCAAAATGCACGTATATTGAAAGTTGTTTTAATGATATACGAACATATATGATCCAAAAAAATCGCAAAACAAATCGTATAGAATGCAAACAATATGGCTTATACGTGAAAAAGTGGAGGCCATATACGTGCAAATTCCATTTTTTTAAACGAGTTGATTTGATATCGTATGCGATTGAATTTGTAATAACAAATTCGATTTAAAAAACTTAGCGAGGTTAATCCGATTTTGTTTGTAACGCAGTATGATAAATAAATGGCACATCGTGTGTAAGTCGAAAATATGCACTCTTTACGACTTAACGTAGACATAACACGATAAAGACCAGAATTTATTGCGATGTTGACTTAAAATATAGGAATATACGATACTATTTGAACACTGTTATACGACTTGTGGTTGTCTGGGAAGTCCTCTCCTCTCCACTTCTTCCTGAAGCTCTGATAAGTCCTCTCCTGGTTCTTGGGGAAGTTCTGTCTCGAAATTGTGGTAACTTTGATCTTGAACTTCGGTTATGAATTTTTGAAGGTTCTATTTGCATGAACTGCTTGCTCCCAATACTTCTGAGAAGTTTCTACCTGACCATAGGAGATTTTTTTTTTCGAGGAAGTCTCTCAAATATGATTTGTATTGTTGTGAGCCTTTCGTTATGGCTTAATAGCAAAGGACCAATATTACCAACGCTTTGACAGTAATTTTTCGCATGGGTTGCACTACACACTACCAAAATGTTTTGTAAATTTCTGTCATCTGAGACCGACACATGCAAGCGTCCTTTAGCACATAAGAATGAGTTGAAAGAGATGCGAAAATAAAATCAATCAAACACATCTTTCGTCGGAATGCGTATGTGTTAGTCTCAGGAGACATAATTTTACACGAAATCTTTCTTTACGTTCCCCAACATTTTACAAACATGAATTACATTTCATGTAAAATTCATAATTTCTAAGCGTGTACCATAAGTAGGGACTCCATGTTACCATTGGAAAGGGCCTATACAATAATTTCTCCGGGCCCATTGTGTCTCCAAGTGGCCCACCGCTTTCGTTTCTTCAAGGATTTCTACTTTAAATGATACCTACGATATCTTAAAACATTTCAACAAATCTTCTTACCGTATCTACTATACTGCGTTAAAATACTATACTGCGTACTGCGTACGTTTTAAATCCGAACTTCGTAGAATGCCTTTATTTGAAATTTAAAAAAATATTTCAAATGTCTGTAAAAGTCTGCATCATAAACAAAATGTCTGCTAAATGTCTGCATCGTTAAAAAAGTCTGCAATAAAAATGAAAAGTCTGTAAATTTACAGATATGTCTGTGAATATGGCATCCCTGTTCACCGAGCGAGCAAATTGTCATTTTCCAACCCGGTTACGAACCACCGGTGCGGTGTCGAGTTGTCAAACAGTGTAACAATTACCGTATTGGTGTGGTTGGTCTTACGGTTGTCAGTGTATGTGTGTTTTCAATATTTACGCATGCGTCAATTTCGAAGCCTTAATTTATACGCTTTATTAGAAAATCAGATGGACTTAGTTTTGAGCTTTCTGAGTAATCCATGAATTGCTTTCTTGGTAAGTAATTGAAATTTTTTAATGAAATGCGTATGTTAATGACTATTTTCTATTTAGAGAAAATCAATACTCCGTTGAAATATTGTAGGAAATAGAAAAAAAAAAATAATACGAACACATTTTCTTGCTGAGCGACGAAATGCATCTACGGAATAAATTCTTGGGACAAAAGACAGGTTAATGCTGTTTCACATCAATGAGATTGCCACAGCTATCGTCAACCCATCATTGGACAAACCCACAGCTTATCCGCAGCTGGACTGTTTGTTGATTCATGTATATTAAATAAAAATTAAACTAAAATAAAATCATTGAAATCTGGTAACATTAACAATTAAAATATATAAAATGACAAATAAAAATTTTCGAAAGAAGAGAGTTCGTTCGATCCAGCGCTCCGCTATTTTGGAAGATTCATTCGAGTGCGATGCTTGGAAATAATGAGTTTTTTTTTCTCAAAATCTATTCACTTCAGTGAATAGAGTGAAGGTGAGTTTTTTTTTCTAAGAAGGCAGTGTGGATTTCCAGTGAAATAAGAAAATCAAACAGTGCTTGCTGGCGAATAACCATCCCGCATATTTTTGCTTCATCTCCGCGCGGTGACTCTAACCAGCGATACAATACTACATCGCCAACGGGTATCCGACATCGTTGAGCGAGTGCACCCGAAGGGGATCGGATTCACCCGTACACCCACGCAGCGCACCGCTCCCCGCTGCCTGCATAGAAGTGCGACGTTCAGGCATACGGTGCGTCAGAAGCAGTAGCAGCAGCAGAAGCAAGAGATCAGTAATATTAGTTAAGTTTTTCCCCTGTCACTCATCCCACTTGAGTTTAGCGTTAATTTTTGTGTGTTCCTATTTTGTGTTTGTGTTTGATTTAATTTATTGGGAGCGTTCAACGCTCCCACGAGTAAGGCAAATCGTGCATGTTGAAGAGGTTTCTTCGACATGGAAGGTTTGGCTGAAAAAGTGCCTTTACCACCTGATGATGGGGAGGCACAAACAAAATTCCAACCGCGAAAGTATCCAATGGACTCGGTCGGTCCATGGGTTGTCTAATTTCAGCCCAAAATTAAACCTCTGAATGTGAACCAAATAACTACTGATTTGCCTACTGCCGTGACAGAGATCACGAAAGTAAAATTTAATAAACTCCGTGATGTCGTCTCTTACCTGAAGCAGGCTAATGAGATTGCTGCTTCCCAGCATTTTACATTGGAATATTGAGTTTATATTCCAGCTCGTGATGTGGAGATTGTAGAAGTGGTCACAGAGGCCAGTATGTGCCCTGTTGGACTACACGTGGAATGTGATCCAGGATCCCCACGGTAGTGATCATTTGCCTAGTAAAATTTCGGTTGCCACCGGGCTCACTCCGCCGGAATCCATCAACTTCACGTATGATCTAACTCGTAATATCGATTGGACAAGGTTCAAGACAGCAATGGATGAAGCCGTTACAACGGTAGAAGGGCTTCCACCCCTGGAGGAATATAACTTCCTCTCCAACCTGATTTGGAATGCGCGCTTCAAGCTCAAACTCGACCAGTTCCAGGAACGTCATTTCACAGGAAACCTCCTCCCCCAGGGTGGGATCAGCAATGCATCGAGGTTTACCGCAAAAAGTCCGACGCGTTCAAAGTTTTTCGTAGACGTGGAACACCTGAGTACTTCGAAAGGTACACGGTTTTTGAACGAGAATTTAAGAGCATTATCAAGGCCAAGAAACGCAGTTACTGGCAACAATTCGTGGACGGGCTATCGTGTGAAACGTCGATGAATACCCTTTGGAATACGGTGCAAAGATTGCGTAGCAAAATTACGAACAACGAGAACTGTGCTAGCACAAATGTTTCCTCGCGAAACCACGAATTCGATAGATGATATCAGCCAACCTTTTTCAATAGTATAACTCTCTCTCGCACTCCTTTCGTGTGGCAATATGGCTCCAGGGGCTGATAGAATCAAGTTTAGCTTGCTTAAGAACCTTCCAGACGTCGCTAAGAGGCGTATTTTGAACTTGTTTAATCAGTTCCTGGCACTCAACATTGTACCGAATGACTGGAGACGAGTGAGAGTTATTGCCATTCATAAACCTGGTAAGCCCGCGTCCGACCACCACTTCTATCGATCCATCGCGATGTTATCTTGTATTCGAAAGTTGTTGGAGAAAATGATCCTTTACTGCCTGGAAAAATGGGTTGAGACGAATAACCTGCTTTCAGATACTCAATATGGTTTCCGCCGAGGTAAGGGAACGAACGACTGTCTCGCGTTGCTTTCCATAGATATTCAGTTAGCTTTTGCTAAAAAAGAGCAAATGGCTTCTGTTTTCTTGGATATCAGGGGGCTTTTGATTCAGTATCTGTTGAAGTTCTCTCAGATAAACTCCACGCTTGTGGCTTTTCACCATTAATGAACATTTTTTGTACAATTTGCTGTCAGAGAAACATATGAGCTTTTCTCATGGAAACTCTACAGCTTTTCGATTTAGCTACACGGGTCTCCCCCATGGATCATGTTCAAGCCCCCTTTTGTATAATTTTTATGTCAAAGACATTGACGGTTGTCTAGGTGACAACTGTACGTTGAGACAACTTGCAGATGATGGCGTAGTGTCTGTCACGGGACCCAATGGGGTCGATTTGCAAGGACCCTTGCAGGATACCTTAGACAATTTGTCTCCTTGGGCTCTCGAGATAGGTATCGAATTCTCTACGGAGAAAACTGAGTTGGTAATTTTCGCTGAGAAGCATAACCCAGCACAACCGAAGCTTTAAATTTGGGGTAAACCGATAACTCATTCTATGTCATTGAAATATCTTGGGGTTTGGTTTGATTCAAAGTGCACATGGAGATCCCATATTGAGTATCTGAAGCGAAAGTGCCAGCAAAGGATCAACTTTTTCTGCACAATTACCGGGACTTGGTGGGGAGCGCATTCGCAAGATTTTCTAACGTAGTACTGGACAACGATCTTGTCAGTTATAGAATACGGTAGCTTTTGTTTTCAGTCAGCGGCTCGGTCGCACATCATCAAACTGGAACGTATTCAGTATCGGTGTCTTCGTATCGCGTTAGGTTGCATGCACTCGACTCACACCATGAGTCTTGAAGTGCTGGCTGGCATGTTGCCACTCTCGGATCGGTTTTCACAATTATCTCTCCGGCTCCTCACCAGGTGTGAAGTTATAAAACCCCAGGTGATCGAAAAATTTCGAGAAGCTCCTTGAGTTGATTCCTCAAACCCGCTTATTGACTTTGTACTATTTGTACATAACACAGGATGTCAGCCCTTCGCCGAATATTCCCAATCGTGTTTGCTTCTCCGATCTCGGAAATTCGGTTCATTTTGATTTATCCATGAAACAGGAGCTTCGTGGAATCCCAGAGCATCATCGTCCTATGATTACTCCAGTGATATTTGCTGCAATGTTTGGCCTTGTTGATTCAACTAGAACGGTTTTCACTGAGGGTTCTTTGACAGAGGACTCCGCTAGCTTTGGTGTATACAATGAAAATTATAACGCCACTCGTAAACTTCAAGCACCTTGTTCTGTTTTTGTCGCGGAATTGGCAGCAATTCATTTTTACTTAGAAACTGTTGCCTCACTTACACCGGATCAATACTTCATTTTCACGGATAGTCTTAGTTCTATAGAGGCTTCGCTCCTTGAGGCCGGTAAAGCGCACCTCCTATTTTCTTATGAAAATACGAGGTCTTCTAAGTGCTTTATCTTCACGTTCTTTGATTATCACCTTTGTGTGGGTCCCTTCTCATTCTTCGATTCCTGACAACGAGAAAGCGGACACGCATGCAAGGGTGGGCGCTATGGAAGGCGATATTTATGACCGACAAATCGCCTTATATGATTTTTTTCCTATTTTTCGTCAACAGTAACCTGTCAGGTGGCAGTATAAATGGAATAAAGGAGATTTGGGGCGATGGCTACATTGTATCACTCCTAAGGTGACTAAAAAATGTTGGTTCAGGGGATTGGATGTGGGTCGAGACTTCATTCGTGTGATGTCTCGCCTCATGATTATTCTTTAAACGCTCATTTGTTCCGTGCTAGGCTGGGAGATAGCAATATCAGATCACGTTGTTTGGTTTTGTGCTGAGCATCGTGGAGTCAGATCTGAGCTTTATGATTCTCTTCGGGCTCGAGGTAGACAACCCAATGTACCGATTCGAGACATTTTGGCTGCACGCGATCTAGAGTTTATGAAACTCATATATGTATTTTTGACTAACATTAGCCTTAGATTGTAGTTTGATTAACTTACTTGTTTAGGTTAAATTTTTGAGAATTGTGTGCATCGGTGTGTGATTGTGGTTGTGTGTGTGAGTGAGTGAATTTTTTTAAAATTAAAATCGTTCAGTTATAAAATTATATATATTCAGTTATAAATTTGAAATTCTAGATATAAGAAAACCATTGTTCCTTATGCTTTGTTCAAAGTTTCCACCACAATTTTCCCATCCATCAAATTGTTATTCGTATTAACCTCGAGACGGCCGCGAGTAATCGGTTCCACCCCCTTAACCCTAGTTCTTAGATAATTTATGTAAATAAACATGATAACTTGGCTCTGTAAAGTTGATTCGATTGAGCATGTACAAATAAAAGAAATCATTAAAAAAAATCAATTATAAAATGTTAATTGTAGCCACAGCATTTTATTTTTAGTTTCAAAGAAATTAATTGTTGGCAGCAACTGTTTTTTTTTTTGGTTTAAAAATATTCTGTATTTGTAAAATAAAAAAATATTTTAAATTCAGCTATACATATTTTTCTTTGCATTTTTGGCAGATTTTGAAAACAATATTCTTTGTTCAATCAATAAACATTAATTGGTGTATTCAACAATAAAAAACACTAGCCGGGGAATGATCATTTTTATTATTGATTTCAATACAGAATATCACTGATATTAAAAAAAACTTTTCGCTGCGTGTACATATATGTATAAAAAATATTAATTTATATGTTTGTATTAATTTTTATTTATATTCCTTCTGCTCAATTATGAACAGCATGCCTTATTTTCCTTATATAGAATATCATCGATTCTAGGGAGCGGGAATTTGTCAACAATCACATTTTTCTTAAGTCGTCTGTAGTCGACAACAAGTCTCCATTTTTTATTTTTGCCATCGCTCGTTTTTTTGGGTTCGAGCAGGATGGGTGAATTGTATGAGAAATTGATGGACGAATTATGTTGTCTTTGAAAATTTATACCCGGGGTCCGGTAGTTTTTGGGTAGACCGGGGTTTTATCATGTAAAACATTTCCAGGCGAAATTACCTGGAAATGAGGAAAAATATTTTCGATATTTTTTATTTGCAAACGCGTTTGGCTTACGATTAAAAAGGGCGTAAGCATTTTGAATAGCACTTCAATTAAAAATTTGTAGTTCGAAAAGCTTTCGTTGCACAAAAAAAAAACACTGTCTAAGAACAAGTTGTGACCCTATGGGTGAAAAAATATACACGGAGAAAGAAAAATTCGGAAAAAATCGATAATTAACATGAACTCAACAAACGATTTTTTTAATTTTTATTTTTTAACTCGAACTTATTACGCAATTTTTAGAGAAGGAGAAAAGTCAGGGAAAAAAGTTTGTAGAACATCGGTGCATTTCTCAAAATTTTAATATTTGGGGAAATAAACATATTCTGATTCGAGAGACGAACCAGCCAACGGCTGAAAGTCTCTCTAATAAAGCTAAATCAATCAATCATATTCTGATTATATAAGTGTTTTGAAATTTTTAAGTTCCTGATGATGACCTTCGTAAGAGCATCCGCTCTCGAGATATTTGCGATTTAATTTTATCATTTTCGAATAATTTTGGAAAATACGACCTTTTCATAAGTTTTTCTAGATTCTCCAACAACAAGAGCTACTCTCTCTTTGACCGCAAGATGATTGAATGAACGGTTCAAATAATACAGATTATAAACTATTGAGGAATCCAACTTGAAAAAAGAAGAAGACACCGAGTGATGATAAATCAGACAGCTCCCGTGTTAAAGTACAGGACGAAAATTTTAAAATGCTTTTAGAAAATTCAAATGAAATTCTAATTAAAAGCGGTTTGTTGTATGATGCAAGAAAAATCCAAAACTGCACAATAGGGGCATTTTTTAATTTTATTTTTATTTTGCTGAAAATGTCTTTATTGAGTAGTGTTGCATTTTTCTTGCATCATATCACAAACCGCTTTTAATTAGAATTTCATTTAAATTTTCTAGAAGCATATTAAAAGTTTCATCCTATCCTATACATCCTATAACACGGGAGCTGTCTGATTTATCACCACTCGGTGTCTTTTTCTTTTTTCAAGTTGGATTCCTCAATAGAGGATGTTTTTTTTTGTTTTTTTTTCGGGACTTTAACGTATTGGTCATTCGTCCCCCACAATAGAGGATGCATAGCGCTACTGTTCATTTTGTTCTCACACGCGAATATGCCGGGTACATAACTGTCACATATACACTACATAAAAACCAGGAAAAGATATTTGGCCAACCGAAAAGTTAGAAAAATTGGTCACACATGATTATATCAAAACCGAACAATTCTGGTTTTTGAGAAACGAAAAATAATTTAAGCAATGGCGATGCGTGTGTGCGCGTGATTTTTTCGAAAATTATACATTTGTTCTCTAAGATGCCGTTCAAAGTAGTTATTGGTATAATAACCAAGCCACAAATCATCCCTTTGTTATATAATATGTCGAATTAGGAGCGCTTAACAATCTTAGCCTTATCTTTATATCGGAAGTAGTTGAAAATGACACAATAGCGGTTCAGTTATTTATTTCAAAACTAATGAGCTTTTTGAAAAACATACTATCGCAGTTGAAGAAACAGATATTTATGCCTGGTGGAGCTGCATCCCAATATAAAAACAGGAAAAAATGTGCAAGCCTTTGTGAATTCAAATCAAAATATAGCATAGATGCTGAATGGCATCTTTTCGCTACTTCCCATGGCCATGCGATGCAACTTCCCATGGCCATGCGCTACTTCCCATGGCCATGCGAATAGCAAGACACGCAATTATAGCTAAAGGACATGAACACCCAATACCAAATACAAAAGAATTATATGATTGGGCCAATCAGAAAAATAATGATTGCTCAACGAAAATGTCATTTTTTATGTGTCTTATGAAGACTATTAACAGGGAGATTACAGACTATTACAGAATGGAGCAATATCTTTCAGCAAACTAAAATGATTACTGGTACACAAAAATATCACTCTTGTTCCGCGTTCAGATCATCTGATAGAGGTAAAATTGTTTTCAAATGATGTAGCATAGTAGCATCAAACCTTCATAGCATATATATATAAACATGTAAAATGAAAGGAAACTTCTCTAGACTAATCTTAATGTAGAAATAATATATGTACTTTAGTATGCGCAAAATAAATTTGAAATACAAGTAACCTCAAATATGAGAAAAGTTTTTTCAATAATTTTCCCCATATTTCTTATGCTGTTTATAGAATCGTCTTGCTGGCTAAGTTTGAGTTGTGGGAAACTAAACGCATATTTCGAAAAAGGTATTTTTGTGATGCTGGGGAACCGCGAATAATTTATGAAAGTCTGTATTTTCTGCTGGAAATATACTCCAACATCTAAACACGTTTATTTTCGCAAATAGTTGAGATTTTAAATATGCTTTAAAAGTTGACATTTGAGACACTTTTTTCACTTCAGATCTCTCCACCCTGAAGGTTTCTCCAAAACTGACGGTAGAGCTTCAAGTTTTTACACATAATGTAAAAAGTTTACAATGAGAAGCAAAATAGGCATATGTAAACCAAAATTTTAAAAATACTGTTTGAACCATTTTACCCCATATCTTTTGAACCGTTCATCCAGCAAGAATTGTTTTGGTGTCAAAGAGAGATTTGTAGGATACTAACCAAAAATTCGAAAAACCTTTTGCGATAACTGAAGAAACGCGAACAATTTATGAAACGGATCGTATTATTCGAATATGATAAAATTAAATCGGAAATATCTCGAGAACGGATGCTCTTACGAAGATTCATTGGAAGTTGAATTTTTTTAAATTCTTCAAGAATCAAATGATATAATCGGAATACGTTTACTCCCGCAAATATTAAAATTTTGAGAAATGCACCAAAAGTTGATGGTCTAGAAACTTATTTTCCTGACATTTCTTCATCCTGTTTCCGTAAATATGCGTAAAAGTTGTTTTAGTTTTAGTTAAAAAATAAAAAAAAAATCGTTTGTTGAGATATATAAATTTTAATGTTAAATTTTGATTTTTTCCCGATTTTTTTTCAGGGTATATGTTTTTCACAATCTTCACACACTTGTTCTTAGAAAGTTTTTTTTGTACAACCAAAGGTTTTCGAGCTACATATTATGAATTGAAGTGCTATTCAAAATGCTTACGCCCTTTTTAAAACTGACTCTTGAGTCCACCAATTTTTTGCAACAGTGGAAAAAGCTAACCTTCGTGGGTCAAACGTGTGTACAAATTTTCAATTAAATCGGAGACACTCGAAATAGGTCGATAGGTCATTTCGGATGAAATCACTCTTTAGTAATATTTCTTGCTTATAAAAATGGTTACACGTTGTACTATGCTGTTATCACTTATACTATCCTTTTATCACTAAATTTTTACATCAATTTGACAAACTTGTTTTTGCTACATTTGGAACAAGTTCTAAATTAAGTTCATTAAGGAATTCTGCTTCCCTCTTTTGTGGATTGACTATATTGATGGTAAAAATGTCATAATTTTCAAGTGGTTCTTAGCTTCCTTCAAAACTTTTATTTATTTTCACTGTTTCAGAGGTGGTGTTTATGAATTTGATGAGATGATGTTTAGTGTTCACTATAGATTTTGAACTGAAAACACCAGGAAGAACTTCTGGTGATTCTATGAAGTAGCTTCCGTGAGAAGTCAATAATTTTCAAAACCTCACATCTCGGTGGGTTTACAAAAAATCATCCAAATTATCTTGAATTGGAATTTCGATATGGGTAACTCCAATGCAATTGTACCTGCTCGAGTTGTTAAACGAGCAGCTGTGGCCCCGGCACTTTTTCTGCAATGGGGTAGGGAACGGCTTAAGCACTCCGAGACCCTATTCCAAGCACCTGGAAAACGTAAACCTACAACTCTCATTTTTTGCAGTATCGTGCTTCACTAAATGGAGCACCATACTGCAAAAAATGCGCGTTATAGGTTAACGTTAACCCCGTGCTTGGAATAGGGTCTCGGGGTGCCTTAGCCGTTCCCTACCCTGTATGCATTTTCTAATTGAAGTGTTAGTTTTTCCAGTTAGTCAGTGAACTTCGCGAGTTCACCGGTTTGTTTCTCGCATGAAACTTTAGCTAGAATGAATTCTGGTGTTTGTGTCGTAGAACATTTTTAATGCAAAGCATGTCATTCAGTTCCTACGGATTTACAGGCACAGCGGAACGGGCCTTTCCTGATAGTTTAGACAGAATTACTTGAATGACAGCAGCTTTCTAATTGGTTATAACCAGAGCTTCTAAAGCTTGAATCGTGGATACGACTCTGTAAAGTTGCTGCCGTCAAACTCAGGAAAATGTGTCGAGGCAATTTTTATTTTTATAATACCGACGCCATATCATTTGTTTTCACGCTTGCATCTAAATCTGTGTCAATATTTTCACTTTCATGTACAACGCTATCTACCGATTTTTCTACCTCTGTGTTTCATCTAGAGGTGGCTGTTTTAATCTTTCGAGAGGAACTATAATGATTATTTTATTTTTTCATAACGTGCCACAAAAATTGGATCATTTTTGTAATTCTTTGGTTTCCAAGATATGCTATATAAATTCCTTTTTAAGAGATATTGCGGCATTTGCGTATTTTTCACTACTGGCAGCGGAAAATTTAGTTTGATTTTTTATATTTGTTAATTTTGGCCTGACTTCTTTTGAACACTATTTTTAAAAAAAACTTTTTTGAGCGTATAAGTAGAACGATTGTGATTGGGAAACTAGGAAAATTTAAAATTAACACTTCATTTGGTCACTTTTTTTCGGTCGAGCACTTGACACGGAAGAAGTCTGTAAGTAGCAGGCGAAATAGGCCTTTCTGTCAAAAGATAAGCTCGTAGTAGAATTCAAAGGAATATGCTCGCATTTTCTAGAGAAAATTTGAAAAAGTGTTTCAATGCTTTATTTTTTATTTTTTTAAAAGTGATCAAATGAAGTGTTAATTTTAAATTCTCCTAGTTTCCCAATTAAAACTAAGCCTTATCAAGATTTTAGATAGACATGGACCTCGTAATGCTGCTCTAACTGGTTGATGATATTTACGTTTTTATCGCCCGACACTGTCATTTTTTATTGCGGCTTCACTATTGTGTCGAATTCTACGTTTTCCCCAGATCGAATTTGGTCAATACTTGAGTATTGTAGCGTAGTATGGTCACCTTTTTCAGTCACGCACGAACAACGAATAGAATCAGTTCAAAAGCAATTTATACTGTTTGCCCTTCGAAAACTAGGTTGGACAAGATTTCCTTTACCATCTTATAAAGCTCGTTGTATGCTCATCAGCATCCAAACATTAAAAGAGCGTCGAGAATTTGCAATGGTCTCGGTTGTAAACGATATCGTTTCGCATCGTATTGAAGAACTTTTATCAAAACTTAATTTTTACATACCAAGTCGTCAACTACGAAATAGAAATGTTTTTACTACAAGCCACCATCGTACAAATTATGCTAAATTTGGACCTTTACATCGGATGATGGCAACATACAATATGCTTTGCGAAAACGTTGACTTTACAACTACAAAATATAAATTGAAGCAATACTTTAATGATATTTGATAAAAAGCTGCTCATAAATGTACAAGTATATATGCCAAATACTGTTACAAATATATTTATGTAGTTATAAGAGTGACAAAATATGTAAAAATAACTGTAACAAAAGGTCTACACATGATTGACGTCAAATAAATAAAAAAAAAAAAAAAAAAAATTGTACGCTTCAGTTGCATCAGTAACAGAGCATCAGTTAAGTTTGATTTTTTTTTATTTCTGTTTCATGCCCTCAGGCTGTGTTCAAACTTTGATCGTTACAATTTTTGTTGGAAATATTCACTTCAATTCAAACGAATTTCACTTTAATCCAGTTTGAGTTATGTCACTGTTAAGTTTTGCGCACCAATGTCACTGGACAAGAACTTTTCCAATGTTTTTCTTGCTGTTCATTTTGCATGTATTAGCTCTAGATTTTTCACAGTTATCCAAGTAACTAGGTAAATGATTTTGTAAATTACAGCTGTTATACTGAGTGTTGGATAGTCGGACCTTACCTTCCTTCGATCAGTGGAATATTCGGTTTCCAACTCCAACACTCATGGGACCGTTTGCTGCTGTTGATTGCGGGGAAGGCGAAGTGGGGAAAACATCCAAATTGTGGATGTTTTGTGCTTGTTAGCGAACTGATGGAGTGGGTTTCTTCGCACCTTTCAACACGCAGGGTTACATTACACAACACATTAACTACGTTTATTTTACACACAAAATACTTCAAAAAACTACATTTATTTTACATACAAATCTAACACTACACAATTGAATGGGGTTTTTGGTTCGGTGATATACCGTCGGCGATTCGGTTGGAACTGACTAACAGCTGTTCATCATCGAGTCATCGTTGCCCTGTGGTCAGCTGCGAGTGTGTAGAGACTCTCATCGGCTCTCATGAGATGTGGTGATGCGAAGGTTTAGACGAGTTCTCTGCTCTCGCTTGATCCTCACGCAGCTGTAGCTCGGCTTATTGTGTTGGAGTCTGGGTGACTACCATGGAGAACAATAACCGCAGTTCGTTGTCGTCGCTGCTTCCTTCCTATCAAAGCGTTAAGGTCATCGTAGTAGACACCACAGCAAAGCAGGGTTGTATCCTTCTGGGAAATGACGGTCCAGTATCTTAAACTGAGCCTTATGCGGTTTCACATTAAATATGTTTGTACTTAGATATGCGGCTTAACGTTGAGAGAAGCGTATATTACTGGTCGGATCAACTAGAATTCTCGTCTCGCGTCGATTGTGAGTAGTTCTCTTGCTCAGTGAGGTAAACGTCATGCCGGGCTTCGACCGCCTCTGGGTTTGTAACTAATGCGTCTCCTCTGTCCCGCGAAACCAATGAGCATGCTACGGCAACCAACCGCCAATCGCCGGACGTTTGCCGCGCGTGTGTGAGTGGGTGCGTATGTCCCTCAACGTCACCACACCGTTGTTCCGTTCATTCCCCGTGCCGTGGCTGTAGATGCGAGTGCTAGTGCGCCCCCAAGCAAGAAAATGCCAAAATACTTCCAGTTGTTCGCTCTTGTGTGTGTGGGGGTCATAATACCTGCTACGGTCTGTTAGGATAGCCTTTCAGCATAACGTGGTAGCCATATGACATTCAGCCTAATCGTGAACCTCGTCGTTGTCGGCCGCCCTCTCGTGTGTGTGCTCGGTGAGTCCTCTCTATTCGACGTGTAAGGCTTTTTCACCTGCTTTTTTAACATGCAGCGATTTCCCACTCGCGCCCTCCGTCGTCGCTCGCTCTCTGGTCGCTCACTCTCTGGTCGCTCGCTCTCTGGTCGCTTTTTGGTCGGGATGGATGGCCTCGATGCGATCGACCGTTAGTGACGGTTATCCTCTGTTCCACGTGTAGGGATTTTTCTCACTCGAACATGGATTTCCCACTCGCACTACCACCCTCGTCTCGTGTGTCGCTCGCTCTTGGCTCGGGATGCACTAGGTTGGCTTGGTAGGTGATGGTGGACCGGTTGCTAGGCTGTCTCACGCACCTTGCCGCCGCTGGTACTCTGTTGCTCACTGGTGGTCACCTCGACACCCCGACCGGGATAGTATGCGTAGGCCAGTATCCTATTCGTCGTGTAGGGCATTTTCACTCGAATTTGGATTTCACCTGAGGTCAAGTATATACAAGGCTTATAAATATTGTGAAGTATTTATAAGCCTTGTCAGCATTTCCTAAGCGACAGTTTTGCGTTGCTCTTTTTGAAGAAAATTGAACAATTTTGGAACAAGACGCGTGGACACTCGTCTTATGCCAAAAATATCGCTACGCTATGAGTGACCTGTTAAACTTGCCTGTTTACACCGATCGCTGTCGCCTGTTAGGGCTGGATACTCTGGCTAAACGAAGGAATGTCGCGCAATCTGTATTCGCTGCCAAGCTTCTCTTATCTGAATATGTTGCTCCTGAGATGCTGTCGAGAATAAGTCTATATGCTCCTGCCCGAACCCTTCGACCGAGAGCGTTGCTTCACGAAGAATTACAAGCAACTAATCATGCAGCAAATAGTTCCATTATCGCCATGATCCGTCGGTTCAACGTAGAATCCGACGAATTTGATTTAAACATGTCCGCCTCAAGATTTCGTCACCGCTTGGTGAACCGTTTTTAACGTTGACTTTTATTAGATTTAAGTACTTCATGTAGACCACAAAGTCCGATGAATCAAAGACAAATACAAATACAAATACAAATGAGCGGATGTTTTTGACATGTTGAGCTCATCAGCTATTTCTTTTTCGGTCATGGTCTCGGCGATTTTGCAGCACAATTTTTATCACTTTTTCGATGTTTTCTTCGTTGATTGATGTTGCTGGACGACGATCATGAGCAGATTTTCAACTGATGTACGACCCTCTTTGAACGACTAATACCAATCAAACACACGTGCAAGCGATAGAGCAGGTTCCCCATAGGCTTTCTGCAACATTTTCAATGCATGCGAAGCACTTATTCAGTTGGAATAACAAAATTTCAAACTAATTCCTTGCTCAACGTTTGAATCCATAGCAAAACTCAAAAAACACAGTGGAGGTTGACTTGTTTATAGTGCCGTAAAAAATTCTTCGTGACAGATCGTGCTCAAATTTGACACGTGAACGTAGAATAGTCCTACCAATAGATAAAAAAATTGACGATATGTCATCAACGGATGATAATGCATTAAGTCTCGTTCATATTTGAGCAGAAGGTATATTGCATGCGAGGTCAGTTAAATACCTGTGTTCACTTTGTTACTCTGTGTATTTTACGGGTGCTTCTAGGCACAAGCGTGATGCAAACAAGAATTTCTATATGCAGAAGAGATTATATTTAAACAGTTAGGGTTTAGGGGTCAAACAAAATATATTACGTATCATTTAACATAATTTATTATAGGATTTCAATTCTCTATTACTATAAACACTTTCTATTTTTCTTTACCGTGAGCTCACCGTTGCGGCCGTTCGTTGCGGTGGTCGACATGCAGGAACTCCATCGTTGAATCAACATCCTTTCTCGTTCTTCTACTATTATTTCATCGTCTTCTTCTTCTTCTTCTTCGTTATTCCTTCTCAGTTCTTCTTGCAATAGTCACTGTCCCCACACTTGACAAGGGAACGAAAAGATTGTGCGTGTGTCAATGGGCCATAGTTGTGAAGGCCACAGTTCCGTGCCCGGGGAGTGGTACCAAACGTGCGCGCAAGTGGTTTCGTCAAACGAGCCTGCACCACGCGGAGTAGAACAGCTTCAGTCCATACACAGCACATCCAATTGTCTCTTACTCCACCACTCTCACTGCAGTTATTTTTTTGTCTAAACCACCGGCTCGTTTGACTTACAACAATTGCTAAACGTTATGGTCAACGTGAGATTGGCGCGACTAGAATTGACGTTTATTGAAATGGTGCACTGTTTTTCCTAGTCGTTGGTGGTTTCCTCACGATGACCCGTAATAGTAATTTTAGCGTTTATAACTTTTACGGTATTTTAGCTGTAGTTTAAATAACTTGTTTTCATATGTTTAGGTAGTTTGTAAGTTTAATTAGTTTTAGCGAAACAATCGTAGTCCATACCACACAACTTTTCTCGGAACAACGCGGTTAGTTTCGTAAATTTAATACTCCGCGGTTAGACCATAGACTAACTCTAAGACCAGTAGGTCCCATACAAAAACGATTTTTTTCTTGGCTCAGTCAGTACTAGAACATCGTCCCAAGCTCGGTCCCAAGCTCAATAATGCACCCCTTATAATGAACTCACATGAACACACTCTCAAATACTCTGTCAAAATAACACAGCAAATCAAAACAAAGGCGCAAATATGTATCACAAGGTGCTGGCTTCAAGGTGTAATTTGGACCAAGGGGTTCTACAACAGTGAACCAATTTCAAATCGCTAGTTACATATTGATTGTTGGTTAGACACTACCATCACTCCTCCGGGCGATTAAAATTATACAAGGGAATGACTCTATTCAGTGGAGCCTATTTATAGCTCCCTTCTCATGACTTCGCATATTTTCCATCACGGTGGGTGACGAAGATGACAACGAGGACGATGACGTGGAGGCACGATGATCGCCAAAGGATGACAGGTGGCAGACGACGACTTACACTAAACAATCATGGTTGATACATACTCTACTTTAACCGTTTACTCCAACAAATTGGCTGCATGCTTAGCCTTACAAATGAAAAGTCCCTAACACTTGTTTCCGTGTAAATTGTAAAATTAATAAATAAACTATGAGCTAAATATAGAAAGTTAATAAATAAGTATATAAATCGAATATACTACGGTCGGAGTATACACAAATAAAATAAAACTATTATATACAATAAATACATCAACCATTAGACTACTAAATGCCAAATAATCATCACTCAAACACTAAGGAAGCGGAGACAGACATTTATTTCACATTTAGACATTTAATTATGCTTGACTGCACAAAACATTCATAACAACTTATCGGGGCTAAACCACTAACTGGCCTTTCCACTAAATATATTATTGTGACCCAAAAGTGGTTGGTCACAACTTCTGGTGCATAAAACATCCATTTTTCAGAAATAGTCTAGGAGGTTCATATACAGAATAGGTCATTGCCAAGGTCAGTTGCATTTGACCCATCAAAATAATCAAAACAATAATCCATACAATATGGTGTAGAACGCAGAAGGCAGAAATATTGGATATTATTTAAATTTACGTCTGCTCTCGATTGGGTACTTGATGATCCAACGTTGATGATGCTAAAATACTCCCCTTCTAGACATCCTTCTAGCGATAGCGAAGTGGGATGACGACTTGACGACCAGTACGACCAGGGGGTGAAGTTGTAGCAGCGGGTGTATCTTCGAGAGCAGAGCTACTGTGCGACGGCTGTCGCTCTTCCGTTGTGTAAGCGGGTTTCCATCATCGTCCATCATCGTCATCATCAACCATCAGTACTCACCGAGACACACACGAAGAGTGGAGAGTGGAGAGCGCAAGTAACCGATCTTTAGGATGATCGTTACTTATGACGTCATCGTAAGGCTCAGATGTAGTATAAATGTATATATTTAGGCAGTTTGTAGTTTAGTGCATATAGGAAAGCGAAAAGGTTAACCCTACACGCTAAGATCAGATTACCGAAAATACGGTTTCAATTTTACCGAAAATTAGGTTTTGATAGCAAAACTTAAAGTATCGGTATAATTTACCAAAACAAAACGTTTGATTTTACTTTGTTCTTCAGTAAAGTGGATTTACAGATTTTATCGTTATTTTTTACCTAATTTTGGTTAAATATGCTCTCATTGAGTTGCTAGCATTTTCGGTAAAAATTACCGTACAAAAATAAGTAAATAATAATGTTTTTCCCGGTTTTCCAGCAATAGCGAAATTTCGGTAATCCATGTTTACCGATAATTTCAGTATGTGCACTTTTGTACGATTTTTGGTATTTTATGCCGAATTTTTGGTTTTCTTGTCTTAGCGTGTAGGGTCGTGTAGCAAATTTTGGTAGTTTAAGCGAATATAGTGTGTAGTAAAAATAAATGTTGAGTTTTAATATGTGTAATCATCTGTAATAAATTGTGTATGAGGACGGCGTTTTTTTGTTTATTGTACTTGATGTGTAAGTCGGTCTTTCGAGAAGGAAATAGATCCATCAGGCCATTGGAAGAATAACTGCGTGTCGGGATAGCCTGGACAGCCCACAGCGAGCACCAAAACACAATTCCACCATTGGAACACGAAGGCACGGTAGGCTATATCTAGACATTTGGTCCTTCGAATCGGATTGGAGCCCACGGTAGAACAAAGTTAAGCCAACTCAAACACGTCATCACGGACAATCGATCGCCATCGCGAACTGGATCGTGCAATAATAACCACACCGCCATTCTACGCTATTCAACTAATAAACTCAACGCCATCACTTATTTGATATGCGAGTATTGAGTATGTGAAGTCGACTGTTTTGTCAGGTTAGCTGAACGTATAGTATATGGCCAGTCGAGGCTAAGGTTTTTTAAAATACTACATGCATATTCCCTTTTCTGGATCCTCTTTCGACTGAAACTCAACTGGAGTACAATTGTCACTTACGATCTCCGTACGATCATTGCAAGTGTGACTGAATACGATCGTGACATCACAAAAACTTGTTTATTTTGATGAAATATTTGGATGCTCATCGATTTTATTGGATTCATATTAGCAGTACTTATCACTGCTCTGTCAGGTCAGTGCTACTTTCGTATATGTCTAGCCGAGTTAGGCATTATTCAGATTTCTACACCAAATATTCTCTTTTATGTGATTACGTACGGAGTGAGGATAGTTCAATATGCCAGCAACAACGTCATCCACCACGAAGGCTCTGACATTGCGAGCATTGCAATTGCGCCTGAAGCAAACACAATCGATGTTGGCAGATATTTGTCAATTTGTATCGAAATTTAAGGAAAATACCACTGTTAATCAAATGAAAATTAGGCTAGAAAAGGTTGATGAGTTGTAGAAAAAAATTTGTGATTGTATAGTTGAAATCCAGTCGCATGAGGACTTTGTTGCTGATGAGGATATTTATACAAAAGAGATGCAGAGTTTTAGCAGTCGATATTATGAGGTTAAGGCATTCTTAATGGATAAATTAGGCAAACTACATGAATCAGAGGCAAATAGTAGTGGGAACGACAGTATGGTGAACAACATCTCGGATCATGTGCGTTTACCACAGATAAACTTGCAATCCTTCAAAGGGGATATAGAGGAATGGTTGAGTTTTCGCGATTTGTTTTCATCGCTTATTCACTCGAGAACTGATTTGCCAGATGTTGAGAAGTTGCATTAACGGGTGGCAACTAAAATTTTGGAATTTCTTTCTCAAGCTGTCGAAAAAAGACAAACATAGTTGAAGAAGATCTGATTTATTCAAATAAAAGATACATTGTTCATTGTTGAAAAAAAATTAGTGAACATTTGAAAACGGTCCGTAATTGGATGTTCGGCGAAGCTTCCGTTTGATGTCGGAACAGGAGCGTTGTACGGCCTCCATGTCAACTTTGCGAATTCATCTCTTGATTCTACCAATCAACTGTTTGCAATTCATGGCTCTCCATTTATTTTTTACACCAAGGAACTCAAAACCCCGAAGAAATCTTCAATTGGGTGACACTGAGGCAGATTTGTCGGGTTGTGGTTTTTGGGTACAAATGGGATCGAATGGGTATTCAGGAACGATTGTGTTTTTATGGCGTAATGCGATGACGCTTTATCCGGCCAAAACACGTATTGTCCATCAGCATGATGTTTTTGTAGAAACGGGATCAAAATTTTCTTCAAACATTCGTTCTGGTACACATCTTGATTGATTGCCAAACCAGAGGGCTTGAACCATGGCTTAGAAATGCCTTTCTCGGAAATTGCAATGTACAGCATCACTTTCCGTTCAAACTTATGTTTAAACTTATATTTTATGTTCGGAGGTGTAGTAGAACTATCCGTTGAATAGTATCGATCGTTTCCGGGAATCTGCGTCCTCGAAAGAGGGAAGTAGCTTGCGTCGTCAAAAACAAAACTTTTTCCGGAATAATTTTTAATCAACCAACGGCATTGGGATTTCAGCGTTGAAATCTGTGCATCAGTATATTCCGGGGCTCGTGTCTTCTTTCGGCACTTTATTCCGACTCTTTTCAATGTTTTGCAGATGTACTGGTGTGAACAGTTGAACTTTTTTGCGGCATCCCGTTGGCTCAGTGAATCCTTGTTGTTGAAGGCATGAGAAAGAGAACGAAGTCCTTTTGCGTCCATAATTTTGGCTGGCCTTCCACTACCTTGCTTGCGAGCAGTTGTTGGGGATCTTAGGATATGGTAAACAGTCGAAGTCGCCACATTTTCGCTTTTAAAATGTTGTACCGTATACGTTTTGCCAAGATTTCTGTGCACTTCGTAGAACTGTACAACGCGCTCGCGAAATACTTCTTGTTTCGACGGCATTTTGAGCAAAGCTGAGCAAGCATAAACAAAACAGAAAATACTATCAGAAAGAGGAGAGAAAGATCTAACGCATGCACACTCTTATTTCTCTCTGAGCTCGTTTGTTGTTGAGCATAGAGGCCTCGAAAAAATTCCAAAATTTTAATTGCCACCCGTTATCTCAAAGGATGTCTGCAGGGAGAGCCAAAGGGCCTCATTGATGCACTACCAATTACCAATGCATATTACAAGGCAGCGTGGGAAATAATTTAGAAGCGTTACAATAATAGTAAGCAATTGAAAAAGCGACAAATTCAGTCCCTTTTTAAACTATCTCATGTATCAAGGGAATCGGTCACGGAGTTGCATTGCCTTTTGGAAGGTTTTGAGCGTGTGATACAAACATCGGACCAGGTAGTGCAACCAGCTGATTATAGAGAACTATTGCTGATCAACATTCTCTCCGAGCGGTTGGATCCTGTGGATCCTGTCCTCTCCGTCGCGGATGGGAGGAATTTTCGTGTACTAAAGAGCAAGACACTTTGAAGGATATGGTGGACTTTCGTCATCGTCGACTCAGTGTGTTGGAATCTTTACCGTCGAAGGCTAGTGAACACAAGCCATCACAGCTTACGGTACCAAGGTCAAAACCTCAAACTATAAAGACGAGTTTAAGTTCTTCGCACTCATCGATTGGGAGATGCATTGCATGTAAGAAGAATCATTTGTTGTTCTCTTGTCCGGTATTTCTGAAGTTGTCGATTAAGGAACGAGATGGATTGTTGCGCAAGCACTCACTTTGTCGTTATTGCCTCAGGGTAGGTCATCAAGCAAAGGATTGCCGATCCAAGTTCTCCTGTCGCACTTGTAAGGGTCGACATCATACACTTGTTTGTTTCAAGTCTGAACCTTCAAGTTCATCATCGGGTGGAAGTACTTCTAATCCAGATTCAATGCAGACCAAAGGTGCAAAGACTGCAGTCGGGGATGCAGTAGCCAATCTAGCGGCTGGCGGCGAATCGGTTTGCAACACAGCTCAAGAAAGATCGTCTAAAGTATTGCTCGCAACGGCAGTGATTCTCGTCGAAGACGAATTTGGCAATTCAGTTCCAGCTCGTGCGCTTCTTGACTCGGGTTCCGAATGTAACTTCGTTTCCGAGCGGCTTTCTCAATCGCTGAAGGTAGTTGGGCGAAAGGTAGATGTCAAGGTTCAAGGTATTGGACAGGCATCAACACAGGTGAAACATCAAATCCAAGCTAAAATCCGTTCTCGATCCACGGATTTTATGCAAATGCTGAATTTCTTGGTATTATCCAAGGTTACAGTAAACTTACTTAGGGCTACCATTAACACAACCAGCTGGGCAGTTCCTCGCGGTATCACTCTGGCAGATCCCGGTTTCTTCAGTTCAAGCGGAGTGGATGTGGTTCTTGGCATAGAATCGTTCTTCAATCTCTTTCATTCGGGTTGCAAAATGTCATTGGGTGACAACAAGCCAACACTTGTGGAATCAGTGTTTGGCTGGGTGGTATGTGATACACTGGGGCAACCACAACCATCTGAACAGGTGCATTGCAATCTCGTCGTATCGGATTCACTGGAGGAGCTGCTCACTAAGTTTTGGTCTTGTGAAGAGGTTGAAGTAGAATCGAAATATTCTCCTGAAGAAGCGTTTTGTGAAACACAATTCCAGCGTACTGTTCGTCGAACAGACAGTGGCCGATACATCGTTTCCCTTCCAAAAATGATGAGGTAGTGCAAAGGCTGGGTGAGTCAAGGGATATAGCCATGCGAAGGTTCTGCAGCACGGAGCGCCGCTAAGCGAAAGATGACGATCTTCGCCAACAGTACGTAGCCTTCATGCAGGAATATAAAAAATTGGATCATATGAGGAGATCCATGACAATCCGGACAGCCGTATCAAACGGTACTTTCTACCACATCACCCTGTAGTGAAGGAGGATTCTACTTCAACCAAGGTTCGGGTCGTATTCGATGCGTCCTGTAAAACTTCGACCGGTGTGTCATTAAACGATGCTCTTTATGCGGGCCAGTAATTCAGGAGGATCTACGCTCAATCATCATTCGTGGGCGTACGAAACAAATCATGATCGTGGCAGATGTTGAGAAAATGTTTCGCCAGATCGGGACATGTGCAGAAGATCTTCGATTTCTCAATATACTTTGGCGTGATACTCCTAAGGATGACATAAAAACCTACGAGCTGTGCACAGTCACATATGGAACCAAATCCGTTTCCAGCAACGACGACACTGAAACAGTTGGCGGTCGATGAAGGTCACCGATTCCCTGCAGCAGCTCTTGCTCTGGAGCAAGACATCTACATGGATGACGTCATAACTGGTACGGATGACGTAAACGAGGCGATTAAACTACGCAACGAACTTCAGCAGATGATGACAGCAGGAACGTTCCATCTGAGAAAATGGGCATCCAACTGCCCAGAGGTTTTACGAGGCATTCAACCCCAAGACTTGACGATTCAGCAGGCGTCGACTTGGAGCAGCATCCATCCGTGTCAACTCTCGGCTTGATTTGGATTCCCGATCAGGATAAACTAAAATTCAAATTCAAGGTCCCATTATTGGATCCTGATGATCAACTCACGAAACGGAAAATACTATCCATAATCGCAACACTGTTTGATCCAACAGGACTTGTGGGTGCAACGGTAGTAGCAGCGAAGATATTTATGCAACGTTTATGGACCTTACAGGATCAAAATGGTGAAAAATTGGGCTGGGATGACCCTGTACCACAAACGGTGGGTGAGGAATGGCATCAATTCTATGCAAACCTACCATTGTTGTGTGAGATTGAGGTTAAACGGTGTGTGGTCATACCTTCGGCGATTAACGTAGAAATTCACACATTTTCCGATGCTTCGGAGAAAGCATACGGTGCCTGCCTTTATATACGGAGTCAGAACTCAGAAGGAGAGACATGGGTCCGGCTGTTGGAATCGAGATCAAAGGTAGCACCATTGAAAACTCAATCGATCCCAAGATTAGAGCTTTGTGGAGCTCTGTTGGCTGTTCAACTTTGCAGGAAGGTGAAGGAATCAATCCGAATAGAAGCACAAGTTTACTTTTGGACAGATTCAACGTGTGTTCTAAGGTGGATCAGCGCACTTCCAAACATTTGGACAACTTTTGTAGCCAATAGAGTGTCCAAGATTCAAAACCTATCTGAAGGAGGGAAATGGAACCACGTACCAGGTTATCATTATCCCGCAGATTTTATTTCTCGAGGAATCTCCCGCAACATATAATTGATAACCGATTGTGGTAGTCTGGCTCTGATTGGCTTCTAAAAGAAGAGGAACAGTGGCCATCCAAACTTTCTATGGTTGAAGACGTAGGAGATGACGAACGACGTCGTTCTACAACAGTGGCAACGAATGCATTACCGCTAGAAGACTTTAGCGAATGGTATATTTCTAAATTTTCTTCGTACATGGATTTAATTCGGCGCACAGCGTATTGGTTGCGTGTGATGGACCTTTAAGACAACCAAAAGAGAAAAGGAAGCATGCAAAATTTCTGAGCACGGAAGAATTGAAGAGGTCAGAAGCAGTACTGATTCGTCAAGTTCAACAGGCAACGTTTCTGGAAGAGTGGAAAACCTTATCGAAAGGATCAACAATCGGAAGGCGATCATCACTTAAATGGTTCAATCCTTTCATCTGCAAACGTGATGGATTAATGAAGATCGGTGGGCGATTACATCATTCTTTAGAAGCAGAGGAAGTGAAACACCCTATCATATTGCCAGCCCGTCAGCGGCTAACCAGAAAGCTAATTCGTCATTATCACGAGAAACTTCTCCATGCCAATTCACAGTTATTGTTATCTACAATGAGGCTTCGATATTGGCCTATGGGAGGACGGAGTCTGGTGCGACAAATTGTTCACAAATGCGTAAAATGCTTTCGTACACGACCGTCAACAGTACAGCAGTTTATGGGGGAATTGCCGGTGGCGAGAGTAACTGTTTCTCGTCCATTTTCTCGAACAGGTGTTGATTATTTCGGTCCTGTTTACGTGAGACCTGGTCCCAGACGATCAGCGGTCAAGGCATATGTCGCCGTTTTCATCTGTATGTGTACGAAAGCAATCCATATGGAGCTGGTAACAGACCTCACGACGGAGCGGTTCCTCCAGGCTCTAAAACGATTTATGTCACGCCGAGGAAAACCAAATGACATGTTTTCGGATAATGGGACAAATTTTGTCGGGGCCAATAATCAAATGATCGAGTTGCAAAGACTGGTCAATGACCACCATCATCGAGACAGAATATCAAAGGAGTGTACGTCCGAAGGGATTAGATGGCATTTAACCCCAACGAGCGGCCCTCATTTTGGTGGTATCTGGGAGGCTGCTGTGCGATCTTGCAAAATTCACTTGTTGAAGGTATTGGGTGAAAATGTTCTACCGTTCGAAGACATGAACACACTCATTACTCAAATAGAGGCATGTTTGAATTTGCGACCCTTGATGCAATTGACAGAAGATCCGGATGACCTCGAATCATTGCCACCGACGCATTTTTTAATTGGCACATCTCTCCAATCACCACCAGAAGAAAATGTTTCTGAAATTCCAATGAATTGTCTTAAACAATGGCAGGTCGTTCAACAGAAAGTGCAGCAGTTTTGGAAGAGATGGAGAAGAATATCTCTGCCAGTTGCAGGGTAGGATGAAGCGTTGGAAGCCTCCAGTTGATATCAAGGTTGGACGATTGGTTGTCGTGAAAGATGATAATCTTCCACCTCTTCGTTGAAGAATGGCGAGGATCTTTGAACTCCATCCAGGATGAGACAAAATTGTTAGAGTAGTAACTTTGAAAACAAGCCAAGGGTATCTGAAACGATGAGGCTACTTCAGTTTAAGACGAAAATTAAGATATTCAGTTGCATCAATCTAGGTCGAAGAGGTTCTTTTTATTTCAGAAATTATAGTTATTTCAGGATGGGTGAGATATGTTGACGACCAAACTCACTCCAAAATACGGTAATGTAAATGCTACCTGCAACGAAGATCATCCTCGTCTATCATCGTCATCATCAATCATCAGTACTGACCGAGACACACGGAGAGCGGAGAGTGGAGAGCACAAGTATCCGATCGGTAGGATGATCGTTACTTATGACGTCATCGTTAGGCTCAGATGTAGTATAAATGTATCTATTTAGGCAGTTTGTAGTTTAGTGCATATAGCGAAAAGGTTAACCCTAGGGTTGTGTAGCAAAATTTGGTAGTTTAAGCGAATATAGTGTGTAGTAAATAAATGTTGAGTTTTAATATGTGTAATCATCTGTAATAAATTGTGTATGAGGACGGCGTTTTTTGTTTATTGTACTTGATGTGTTAGTCGGTCTTTCGAGAAGGAAATAGATCCATCAGGCCATTGGAAGAATAACTGCGTGTCAGGATAGCCTGGAAAGCCCACAGCGAGCACCAAAACACAATTCCACTGGAACACGAAGGCACGGTAGGCTATATCTAGACAATGTCGGTGTTGATATGCGAGAACCGGCTGTCTGGCATCGAATAGCCGGTAATGGGTAATTGTGTGTGGCACGTTACCTTGGATAGCTGACACTGCAAGCAGATCCTTGTGAAATCGATGCTGCCTTTCGTATTCCCGGCCAAACGAATCTTTGCGTCATCAGTATAGCTGTTGCACGTGTACCAGGATGAGTAAGATTGTGGGTTGCTTGCAGCGATCGTCGCTGCGATCGTCGCTGCGATCGTCAGAGCAAACACAAAACAATTGTTTTGAATTGGCTGCAAGGTTGCTGATTATCAAAACGAATGGTTACTCTCTCTTTCTACTGCTCTCCACTGTTTTCCTGCTGCCACAGAAAAAAAAACAACTTTCACCGTAAACGAAAAATAATTAGCAACGACTCGCTCGGTATTTTCCTTCCTACCGTCTCTTCTGGTGCTTACTTTCATTCTCCGAGTTATCACCATGTCCAACCAACCAAGCGACACTCACCAATTCTTCCCTACTGCGCGAACATTTCTTCCGAGTATTCAACAGCTGTTGGACTCGGACCCGAGTAATATTCGCAGTGAATTCTTCTGAAGGAAGCAAACGAATCGTTTTATTAGAAAAAAGAAAAGAAAAAACCAGCGGATGGATGAGAAGCAGGCCATGCAAATTCTCCCTAGTATAAGAGTGTGTTCGGTTATCTATTAAACAATTTCTTGATATTTTCTGCGTATTCAATCCTTAATTAGACTTTTTATTTCCACACTGTGCGTTGAAACTGCTTGAACACGTCGACGAAGAGAGTCTCCCAATGTTACTTAGGACATTGTTAAATTGTTCATTCTGATATGTTAAGGTGAGGCACTACTTAGACAGCTGTCTTATTTCTGGCTTTCACAGTCAGTCGTTTTTAGATTAAGGGGACCCTCCCCTGGATTTTGGCAAAAATAAGGCAAAGTTTGTATTTTTTTTTTGTGGGAGAATGAAAAGGCGTACGAACATCCGGTTTTGACGATTAAATTCGATATTTATTCAAAATTTCAAAGAGATAAAAAAATTGTGAAAATTCAAAATGGCGATTTTTCGAAACCATGTTTTTTAATCTAACTTCAAGCCCGGGCTTGAACTATTAATCCGATTCCCACCATCAAATAACTATTTGAAAGGTTAAAATTTTTTTGTACGGCTTGAACTAAAAGTTGGTATTAATAATAAATTATTTATAATTTTTGAACACGGTTGAAACGAAAAAAAGTAGCGAAAAATTAAATTTTTCAGCTCAAATAATCACTTTGCAATGAGTTTAAGTTAAAATCGTCTGAAAATTATTTCAAACCGTTATCTGAATTCTCTTAGCGTTGGCATCCTGGGCGTATCTTATGTTCATGGTATGCATGATCTTCAGCAAAGCTGATCTTCCCTCGTTGAATATATAAGCAGCAATGTACGTACAGATGTCGATTACTGATGTTCGCAATGAAGGTGCTTTGACGCCATTCTCCACACTGTCGCGTTGAAAGATTCGTTGGAATTTTGCGTGTTTGCTCCAACGCAGCGTTCCAGCAGGTCCGGTTCGGAGAGAGCCTCGTATATCAGTTTGATGACTTCGGCAACATTTTTTGCGAGCGGGGGCTTGTGTTTGAAGGTCTTCAATGTACTTCCTTCCACAAACGATGTTGTGGATTTTTGTCAGTTGAGCACTTATGGAAAATAAGTAGCTCAGAAGGCATCTTTCATACGAGATGAAGAATCTGCGTTGCCGCCAAACCGCAATAGATCGACAATTCTGTGACGAGTTTATCAGTCAATTTTCCAGCACCCTTCCTTCCGAGCTCTTTCGTGTTCTTTTTCAACGTGCGTAATCGATTTCCCATACGCTTTTGAACATGACCCACGCACTCTTTCTTGATCACCGAGCAGTACTTGTACGGGTCCATTTCAACAAGGGCCTTGAACGTTTTAGTGTTCCCATCGTCAATATAATATTTATATTTAACACCCAGAAGGGATTCCGATCGGCCTGTGTGGTCAACTACAGAGATTTCTGATCTGAATCCGCACTTTATTGACAAAGGTGTACTTGAAGCGTATTCTCGGAGGTCACTATTCCGGGACGATAACTTACGCTCCAATTTCACATGGTCTCCCAGAAGTTGACGCTTTAGATGATTCCAATAGTCACCACAAATAACACTCACATCGGCCCCGGAATCTATCAGAAATTTTATAGGGTCCGACGAACCTACTCGACAATCGATAAGGACATCCGTGATCGAAAAAGCATTTATTTGCTAAAAAAACAAAACTAGTTTAGTTTATTTTGTCAAAGAATAATGGGTGGGTAACTTTATTAATAGAATTCGGACCCTCAAAGTGATTTATGTACCTTCTTCTCATCTTCCTCGTCTGTCCAACCTGGAACGTGATCATCCTGGGGTTAAACCGTGTTAACACTTTGCTTGCGACCGTTTGAGCATGCTACTGCAAAATTGCCAGTTTTTCCACAAGCGTTGCATTTACGGTTCTCTGCGGGACATGTTCCGAACTTGTGGTACAAACGGTAACACTTTGGGCAACGGGATCATCGACTTCCTCCTCTATATCTACTTTCGATCTCTGGCTTACTTTTGGCTTACTCCTTATTGCTCATCCCTTTAAGAAGTTGCATACGAACGAACCTGTCCTCATCGGCGCTGCTATAGCGGCACAGACGAACTTTCTCCATAAGTCTGGCATGGAATGTTATCGTCGGTTCATCGGGTTCCTGGCGCAGATTGGCGAACGTTTTATGCTCTGTTGTGATGTCGACCGTCGATTGAAGGTAATTTTCGATATTCTTGACAAAAAGCTCATAGCAATTTATTACTCGAAGGCTGGGCCGAAGTCTAGATGCTCGGACGCTCGCAAATTACATTGACATTGATGATATTGGCAACTCTGTCAGTAATGCTTGTTACGCTTCAATGTTATTTGCGACTGAACGATCGCAAATTACGTCCATCAGTTTTTGGACCATTCACCCCCCCCCCCTCCCCCTGTCTCAAATTTTTGTATGTAGTTATATTTTTTTGTATGAGGTGTCAAACTCATATACCCACTTCCCCCCTAGATCACGGACGTAATTTGTGAACGTTCCCTATGCCACAATTCGAGTATCAGTACATAGAAGGACGTATAGAAAGACGTTTGACGGCACGCGGTGAATTATAGATCAGTGCACGAAGGCGTCATCAATGCAGTTTTGACAGTTCAGGGAGCTTGTTTACGTGGACTTAGAATATTTTCGGTAAGATCGGTTTGAAATTTTGTGCTCAGAATTTGTTGCGATTGAAGTAAACTTGCCGGAAAACAGATACCAGTGCTTATTTTCACATCATTTCCTGAATCTAATCGTACAGAATCCGGAAAAAGCCAATGAAAAAATTCGTTTGAGCGGTTCAAATTCTAACACCTTGTAAACAAGCTCCCTGAACTGTAAAAAAAGTGACTTTAATAGATTCGGTGCAATGATCTATAGCAGTGGAGCGTCCCGCAGCCCCCGCAGCCCCCGCAGCCTCCACAGGGCATGTGAGGCAGGTGTGTTAGAGACGCTGCCATTAATAAATATTCATCGTATCAAAAAATCCTTCTACACATATATTCTACGAATATACTTTCATATGACCTTCATTTTTTGCCAAAAAAAAACGATTTTTGGTTCAAATTCAGGGAGGATTCCTTTAAATTTTATGAGATCTATAATGATTTTTCGTGTGTTTATATATAACGGTATACCAATCATTTTTCAGATGATGACCATAGCAACAAATAATCAGCGTATTCATAAAGAAGGAACCGAAGTGATAATCCAAAATATCTAAGCCTTGTTTAGGGATGATGAAAGTTGCTATGCAGACGTCCATATGGGAAACTAACATTAATTGGACCCCGCAAATATCCACAGTAATTTGAGCGATATAGCATTTATTATAAACGGATACCTGGGGTGCTAGTACGCACACCATGCAATGACCCACTCAACGGAATAAACTTTCAAAATTCATAACATTTGCATTTATGATTTTTTAACGCAAGAAATTATTATAAAAATTAATTAATTTTCCTTATGAAATATAATGATGTAAATAAAAATGCGGAGCAGCCTGGAATCGAACCTTGACCGTCGAGGTTATGGGTTTAG
>JASCZW010006279.1:0-124040 GCA_034211315.2 Aedes japonicus
GTTTTAGCTCTCGACGGCGCTCTAATTTTTATTTTGGGCTTGTTAAATTATTCCCGCCCATACCAGCAGGAGCACCATCAAGCATGGAGTACGGTATAAAAACAGAAACAGCGATTGGCTGGTCATCACGAAGTTCATTTCGTGCATTTTACAAAACGGTGTAATGATAGCATTTCACCAGATAAAAAGCATTACGAATGTTTCATACAATATACGAGACATTTGTTTTATATACAAAATCCATGTTTACAAAACGCGTGAAAGCTACTTTACGAAAATAAATTTTCAGTGTACGACGGGAGCTGAACCATCCCTGGGCTGAAAATCTCGATAATAGAGGAATATAAAAAAAAATGTACACATGTTGTACCACGAAATATAGTGGAGAGTTTCAGTTTTCATATAAGTGAAACGTTTCAGCGATTCGTGAAATAATTCAAAATCTTAACTGAAAAAAAAGTGACCAAAATTTAACGTGGACAGGTTTTACTATTGGCGCATTATCTGGAACCTGCTGACAATTTTTTAACTAAGGACTACGTTTCTCTCGTCTATACCGGGAGTAATTTCAAAGTTTTGAAAAATGAGAGCGTTATTCAAAAGTGAAAGGTTTATGAACGCAAACAACTCTCGCTTGACTGAACAGTATGACTGCATTTATACACCATTTTATCAGGAAAACTTACAAATATTTTTGATTAGGTTTTAAATGAAGTGCTATTAGTATAAGTAGTTCAAAATTTTACTTAAAAATGATCTTCGTTTGCTCTCATACAAATCTGCAGATGAACTGGTTGAAAATATGGTTCTCCTTTTCCAAGTCCTCAAAAACGAGTGACAAATTGCAAGGGGCGACCCCGGCGTAGTGGTGAACATCCATGTCTCTCACGCCAAAGTCACGAGTTCGAATCTCACCGCCGGACAAGTTACGAAAATACCCAAAATGTATTTGAGTGACTACGACGGGAGATGAACAAATTTTTCAAATTATCTTCTTCTTTTTATTTCGTTAGGTTTAATTCCATGTTTAATATAGCCATAGCTCCCCCTCCTAGCTGCAAATTTATTTTGCTTTGTTGCCGGTGTCTGGTTTTAAAACTGAAGTCCGTCGTCTCTTATGAAATTTTCTTTGTGGCAATGTGTCGTAAAAACGATAATCCACTACGGAAGCCATACCAGATCCAGGCACCATTCAGCGGCAAACGGTGTTCGTGACAACTAGATTACTAGAAGCATCCCAACTATTTTGCCGTCCGCAATTTACAGCGACAAAGGAGATTAAAAACTAATATTCTGTATTGAAAACATCACATGATGGTGTCCTGCTTGCCAAATATGCCGAACATATTAATTAATTTCTAACGTGTATCATAACCACTGCCCTTTTCAGGATGAACAATTTAATTTTACATTAAAATAATTTGTGCTTTGGTGAAATGTTCGTGAATAATCCTAAGCAACCATTGCCTTTATTAAAAACTAGCTGAACCCGGTGCGTACGCTGCTACGATTGCAACTAAATGAAGGAAAATTTTATGTAACTGGCAGTTTTATGGTTTTTTTTCGGAATGAGTTTTTTTTCTTGAATAAGCAGGGGATCAAACTTCTATCAAAACATGCTTCTTACCCGAAATACACGATTTGTGTTTAAGTATCCTGGATAATTCTCATTTTTGGTAGAAATTTTTGTTTCATTTGTATGGGAGCCCTCCCTTCCAGAGGGTGATTTCTCAAACCACTTTACAATGATTGTCTTCAAAACCCCCACATGCCAAATTTGGTTCCATTTGCTTGATTAGTTCTCGAACCATCACACGGGGCTCTTCGATTATAATAAAAATTTGAGTTTCATTTGTTTGAACCCCCGCCCTTTCAAAAAGGGGAGGGGTCTTGAACCACCATAGAAACATTCTTGCCTTCAAAACCCCCCTCATGAAAAATTTGATTCGATTTGCTTGATTAGTTCTCGAGTTATGAAAAAATTTGTGTTTCATTTGTATGAGAACCCCCCTCTTAAAGAGGGCGGAGGGGTTTTCATTTACCTTAGAAATATGCTAAATTTGGGTTTCTTTGCTTGATCAGTCTTTAAGTTATGCAGATATTGGTGCTTCACTTGTATGGGAGCCCCCCTTTCCAGAAAAGGGAGGGGTTTCAAACCATCATAAGAACCTTACGGTGTCCTAGACGAATCCAACAAAGCAAAAATTTTGTCAAACGGTCCTTCCGCTCGCGAGTTAAATCGTGACAAAGGAAACCCCAACTCATTTTTATTTATATAGATAGTCCATTTTGGGTTGTTTGAGGCATTAAGTCGAGAGTGGAGAATTCGACAGAGATTTTTCACTAAGCCTGAACTGAAAACCGTAAGCAATGGCTCAGTGTGTAGAAAATTTCATAAGAAGGGACACACCAACGCGGTCCGACCACTCTTCTTGAAGTTGCGTTTGATGATAGTCCTGTAGCGTTCAATTGGACGAATCTGTGGACAATTGGGATGATAAATTTTTTTCTCAACGAAATCTACTTCATTTTCTTTGCATCCATTGTACTGTGGATTTAGCGTAATAAATTGACCCTTAAACAAAATAGGAACCTTGTGCTTCTTATATAATATAGGTATCCTTTTCTCCCTACACTCAGTATAGTAAACTTCGAGGTTTAAAGGGTGTACGGAATCAAATTGCGGCAATATTCGGCAAAATTCACCGCTCAACCAATCATCTTCAAACTTTCAGGGAGTAAAATTAAACATGTTATGAATATTTTCACATGTTTGTTTTGTTCAATTTCAATTCCATATCCAAATTCACGAACCATCTTCTATAGACTATTCATAAGGTCCTGCACATTTGGACCAACTTTATTTTGCGTGGCAATCCATTTTTTCTTCATATCTTCCACCGATTTCACTTCCTTATGATGTTTCCGAAGTGCCTGCTTCATGATGGCCCAGTACATTTCAATTGGCCGCAGCTCCGGTGCGTTCGGGGGATATGATCAAATTCGGTTCGAATTTATGATGAGCAGTGAAAAACTGGAGACCCGGAAGCTGCCGGAAGTCTGCTTTTACATACGTCTCATCATCCATAACGAGGCAATGTGGTTTTGTAAACATCTGGGTGTAGAGCTTCCGTGCACGTGTTTTACTTACCATATTGTACCGTTCATTGCAATAAGGCGCCTTTTGGACTTTTTACGTGTGTAGTCTTTCACGTTTATTCGCATCGTTTAGGTTTGATTCCGTTTTTTCACCACATCTGGAACTGAACTGTTGGGCTTTCTCTTGAAAGCATCGATGGTCGAACGTTTGTGGTACCAATTTAAAACAAGAACCACCGTAGAATGTACCATTCCCAACTTCCTGCTGATAGCACGATGAGAAAAATCCGGGTTTTCGAAGTACGTGTGCAAAATTTCTTCGCGCCGCTGCTGTTCTTCCGGCTCCATCTTCGCAACAATTGCACATCTGCTAGTGAAACATACACAGCGTAAATAAATACACATCGAACTAATTCCACCCAAAATTTAAATATAAAATACCCAACGGGTAAAAAGTTACAGCCATCTAAAAGTGGTGCAATTTGATTCCGTAAAACCCTTAGAATAGAAAATCGATGACTTGAGCCGCAGGAAGAAATTCCCTTGTGTGGCTCAGACGTGTGTAACATTTTGCGGAGCCAATATTCAATATTGTTATTAGCAATGCTTTGTACAATATTTGTGAAAGAGTCGGTGTCTGCCATAAATAAATCCAACAGCTGGAGATAATTTCTCTCCCATGTTAGGCATTAGGAGAGGGAAACAAACAAATCGCTAGAACCAGATCAAGCATCAGGTAGTATATGAGTACGGTCGGTCGCACATTCTTTTGCCAGTCAAGGGGGTATTATACCAACCCCTCCTTGCATACCCTGCATCTGGAGCAGCTTGGTGAAATAATGTGTGCTCGATCGCCTACTATCGTTCAAATGCCCTTCCACTCGTTTTCAACTTGCACCTTTTAATTTCACAGCCTGCTGTACTCTAACGGAACTTTCCATTTCCCTTCGTTCTAGCAATACAATAACTGTCCACACACAAACAATGCTTTGCTTTTTGATGTAAGTGGGGCGCCAATTACTCGTGGCTGGCTCGAGATAAATTGGTGACATTATCATTTCGAAGGGGCTAGGCAAGTAATTTATTTATGCTAATATTTGCTGTTCATCGCTGTGACTGCCATCAAGTTCTCGGTTCTTATAACCCTTTTTAGCAAGGTGCAGATGGGTGACATAGCTTGCTGGTCAGGTACAAGTAGCATGGAAACGAGAGGATAGTGTAACTGGGACACAATCTACTGGGGGAAAGTTACTGGAGTTAGGAGTGTGATGATATTACAATCTAAGGTTATTCAAACAAAGAAATTCGTAGATCTCTTACATGCAGTGAAGATCACGCATTCTCAAAACATCTCTTACCTCGCGAAAGATTTGTCTACCTTAGGCCACTAGGGTACCCAATAGCTAGTGACGAGATTAATTCTGTAGAGATGTGCGTCTAGTGAGTAGTGGTTGGACATAAGTCTTGACATCACACGAATGAAACCCCAACGTACTACCAGACCTTTGAATCACATTGCAATTGACATGTTGGTACTTTTATTAAACAGGGGACTAAAATAGGTTGAAGTTGACCTGGACCTCCTTCAATAGCCTGCTGCATGGAGAGATCATAATCAATGGAGGAGCTGTGATAAGTGAATCGTACACTAGGAGAATTACAGCATGTGAGACTAATATCGAATGACATATAGTCAATATATATTCGCAAGAATCAAAGCTTATAACTAATTCCACACTTGATCAGTATTCTGCACAGATGAGAGCTTGAAGATTAGAATTGTAACACTCTTTTCGATTCACAGCATCTCGTGAACGATGACCGAAAGTTCAGGAGCTGATGTTGACAGATGTTGTTGATAGATGAACAAGTCAAATTCAATAAGGCCCTGGCCGATAGTCCTGCGTGTGTATATGTGAGCGCATCATATGCGTTGCCAGTTCATTTTCGATACAACCCTTACTCTTATTCGTTCTTTCATAACTGAAATAACAGATGCAAATCGAGTACTTTGAAAGTGTTGTATTGCCTCTCATCGAATGTTGTCTGATTAGCTTCATTAATCAAGGTTCTATTCGAGAATATCAAAGGCGTCGTTAAATCATCCACCAAGTGTTATCCCAGCTTTTCGGTTTTGTGCTAGGTTCGATACCTTACGAGAGATTTTTTGACGTAAGATTACGTCTTTGTTGTCTATACTGGGTTAAAATTTAAATAAATCGCATTGCTACCGCCACGGAAACTGGTAAGGATTTGAGCGTTAATATCTCAATCGTTTCTCAAAAGACTTTCAAAATGTTTGCACCAATCCATCCAAAATATTTCTACGCAAAGCAATGTTGATTTTGGGCCACATACTATTGAAAAATTCATATATGTGAGCAGGGTTGCGGCTTATCATTTTTGACTCAGGCATATTCATTTGCCAATATCTCCTTTCAGAGGGTCGATTTGATAATATGATGTATGATGAACTTGTAGTGCATGAGTAGACCTACAACTTTGTCTAACAGTACATTGCTCTAACTCCTATATCTTTGACATGAGAGCGTATATTCACAGTGATCTTCACGATGATATTCGCGTGATCTTCACCGCAAATATCATCGCGATGATCACTGCGAATATACGCTCTTATTCTTCAGATATAAGAGATAGAGCTATGTATTGTTAGACCAAGTTGTAGGTCTACTCAAGCACCATAAGTTCATTATACATTATATTTTGAAATTGAGCTTCTGAGAAGAGCTATCAGGCAAATGAATATGGATAAGTCAAAAATGGTAAGCCGCAACCTTGTATGTGAGAACTTGTATATTAATTCCTTCAGCCCTAAGAGGTAACATATGACCCCTGAAGGAAAATGGCTGTAAAAATCACAGACTGAATAAAAGTGTACTCTGTCTTATGCAAATTTGTTCTGCATCAATTCTTCTGTCTGGAAAATATAAATAACAGGTGTGTTTAAGGCCTGATTGACAACCTAGAACATCCTTTATATGAAGGAGTTCAGGAATAAAAACCAAATGCCTCATTAGTAGTATAAAGCGTTACTTTAGAATATGGTAGTAACCCGATTAAATTTTTGTTTTAAAATTTTTGTTGATATTTTGGTATCATTCTTATTGTAAGTGAAGCCGTAGACCGTAATAAAACATCTACTCAGTTTGAGATTCAGAACGGTAATGAACAAATTTTATTTTTATTTAACTATCATAAACAATCATTGGTAACTGGACTACTCTTCACCATCGCCTACTTCAACACTCCTCCTCGATGGTAGTATTCCAGTTGCTTCTCGAAACTTGCGTAACTTCACCGCTTGGAGTGGCTTGGACAGCATGTCCGCAATCATCTTTTCGGTGGGGCAGTAAACCGCTTAAATGTTTCCATTGGTCTGCATCTCTCGAATATAGTGATTCTTGCGACATGCGACTCTTGATCTGTGACTCACTGTAGGTGAAATCAGTTGCTTGATACAGGACTGATTATCCTCAAAAATAGTGATCGGTAGGCTAACGGCTACAGAGAAATCTTCTAGAATCCGTAAAATCCACTGGACCTCCTGGCAGCATTCAGCAAGTGCGACGTACTCAGCTTCGGTACTGCTCAGGGTCACACACGTCTGCTTCTTCGAACTCCAATATACTGGACCTCCTCCTAGTTGGAACAAATATCCGGAAGTAGATTTTCGGTCCTTTGCATCTCCTGCCCAATCTGCGTCTACGTAAACGGTTAACGGATCTGCATTGATGGCCAGTACCAGCTCGTGGTCTACTGTGTGCTTCAAGTACCGCAGAATCCGCTTTGCTTCTATCCAGTCAGCTTGTGATGGACAGCTCATCTTTCGTCCTAGGATTAATACGGTAACGGTGATATCTGGACGAGTATTAACGGCAACATAGAGCAAACCACCAACCAAGCTAGCGTACTGCGAATTGTTCGGTAGTTTATCGCTTTCTTCCTTGGTTTGCAAATGTCCAGGATCCAATGGAATCTTTGATGGCTAAGCTTCATCCATTCCGAATTGGCTCAGGAGTTTCCGAATGTACCTGCTTTGATTCAGCGAAATTGATCCTTTGGCTTGTCTGACTTCAACTCGCCGACGTCACTTTGAAATGTTTGTTCAGTCCTCGAATAATGGCCTGGTAGTCGTCCTCAGTGCGACAGGCCACAACGATGTCATCAACGTAAACAGCTAGGTAAACGCGATCGTCACCTGTTCCACAATAATAGAAGCACGAATCGTTCTTGGACTGCGTGAATTCCATCTTCTTCAGTGCGGCGTCAAAAGTGGTGTTCCAGACACGAGCGGCTTGCTTTAAACCATAGAGCCTCTTTCGTAGGCGGCAAACTGCATCATCGTTGTCTGAACGTATTCCGAGTGGCTGTTTCATGTAAACGGTTTCTTGCAGTTCCCCGTTCAGGTAAGCGGTCTTAACGTCAGCATGTTTCAGCAGCAACTTCCTCTAGGTAGCGACGGTGCGAATACTTCATCGTAGTCGGTTCCAAATTTTTGTGTGAACCCTTGTGCCACGAGTCTTGCCTTGTACCGTACCACATTGCCTTTTTCGTCCTCCTTCCTCTTGAATATCCATTTGCATCCAATCGCTTTTCGTCCGGCTGGTAGCTCTTCCAAATCCCAGGTTCGGTTCTGCTTCAACGAATTCAGCTCATCTTCGATTGCTGCTAGCCATAATTCACGCTTCGGACCAGTAACTGCTTCCTTGTAGGTCCTCGGTTCGGGTTGCTGCTTGTAGATCACATTTGAGGACTCGGTGTACCACACCGGTGGTTTTCCTTTCGTGACTCTTTCTGACCGCCTCGGTTGCGGTGATTCAGGAACTTCTTCTGTGCTGGTCAAGAATTCGTCTATACTGATATCGGTTGATTCGTTTTGTTCCTCCTCCTCCTGGACCAGCGTGGAGTCGACATCTGGAAAGTCTCATCATCAATATCGTCATCAATAGCGTCATCAATATCATCATGAACTATCATCTCATCAGGCTGCTGGTGGCTGTACTCGAACTCAACAACGTTAGGGTGTGACATCTGCTTCATGTTATCATTGGCTTCTAGAAAACGAACGTCCCTGCTTATCACCACTTTGTCGGTATCTGGATGCATCAATTTGTACGCCTTATGATTGTCTGAACAGCCGACGAAAATCATCCTTTCAGCTTTCGGCTCCAGCTTGGTACGCTTTTGATCCGGCACGTGAACATATGCAGGACTTCCGAAAACATGGATGTGCTTGAGATCAGGAGCTCGTCCATTCCAATTTTCATACGGCGTCTTCTGCACCGATTTTGACGGAAGAACGTTTTGCAAGTAGACTGCTGTGTTGAATGCTTCCGCCCAATATCGGTATCCGAGATTCGCATCAATCAGGAGACATCTTGCCATCTCAACCAGGCTCCGATTTTTTCATTCGGCAACACCATTCTGCACCATTAAGCAGCGGTATACTGAGGCGTGATCTCCTCGGCTCGGTAAAATTGTTCTAGTGCTTTTGACTTGTATTCGCCGCCTTGGTCCGAGCGAATGATTGACGGCTTTTTCCCAAACCTTGTTTCAACCATCCGAACGTAGTGCATAATCCTTTCAGCAGCTTCTGATTTTCTTTGCAAGAAATATACCACAGTAAATCTTGAGAAGTCGTCAATCATGGTCATGAAATATCTTGATCCTCCTGGGGTGACTGTTCTCATAGGGCCACAGATGTCGGTGTGGACCAGATCCAATACAGCTCCAATACAGCAGATGATCTTTCAGCTTCCTGGGGAAATGGTTAACGGGTCATTTTTCCCCTTGAGGCAGCATTCACACGTTTCTTTCACCGAAAATTCTTCAATGTGGATTCCTATAGCCAGCTTATCGTTGACCAATTGACGGATGGCATTTGGATCTCGGTGTCCCAACTTCCTGTGCCAGTGGTGCAAGCATTTCTCTGTGTGCACCGCTGCTGCTGTCTCCGTTTTGCAAGCTTTAGATTATACAATCCTCCAGACTTCACGGCTGTAGCTGCATGCTTACCGTTGTGCGAAATTACACAGTCGTTGCCAGCACACACAACTTCTGCTTCTTTCTCGGTCGGCTTGCTAACGGACACCAAATTTGTTTCCAGCTCCGGAACCAGTAGAACCTCTGACAAGGTAATTTTCTTCACAGCACCATTCTTTCCTCCGCAGATCAGCAATCCGGTACCTTTGGCCTTCACTTCAGCAATGTTGCCCAGGCGGAGTAATTCAGGTCAGGAGTGTTGGAAGGCCATCTATCTTTGGTCAAATATTCCGGGAAAAGCCAGTTACAGAGTTCCAGAGTCCTTCTTTTCCTCTGTTCGGGACATAAATCACTGCGACCAGTAATTTGATCTATTGTAGTATATCCCGTAGCCTTTGTTTAGTGCATGTCGAGTTACTTCATCACTATTGAGAAATGATGAAGTATTCGGTGTTGTTACAGTTGTCATTGTTTGTTTTGTTGGCAATGAATCAGGTTTAATTGAAAGTTTCCGCTGTTTAAACCCTTTGTGAGCGACAACACTCTTCAACGGCGCGCCCCTTTATCAGTCAAAACCGGATTCATTGCAAACAAAACAAACAATAACTCCGATAGTGACCATGCATTAGAACCCAATTCATAACCAATTCAAACTACAGAACATCAAATAGAAAATAAGAATTCACATAAATGAAGACTAACCATGTTTTCTTTATTTCAAGCTCATCCTCGGTGGCGCAACCCGAGTATTGTCACTTTTCACAAGACATAAAATGTAATAAGACAATTATACGTTCCTTTGACTACAAAAACAAATATGTTCCCTAGTTTGAATTAATTCGGACAAGGGTTCGGTGGTAGATCTGATACCCCGATAGATTATCCAGAGTCCTTATCCCTCCGTGTTATGGTGCCCAACCATGTTGAAACGTCCATTTGTGCTTACCAAAATGAGCACGTGTCTACAGTATCCGTTAGAAGCTTCTGGTAGACTAATTAGTTGATTCTGACGCCTTTCTAAAATCAATTCTGTTATCTGGCTATATTTATACGGTTAGGGGATTCTTTCGGCGAAAGCTAACGATCCTTTTGGTGGCTGTGCTATTGTTCCATAGCGAAAAATTAAAAATAGTGGTGAATAAAATTGTCCGAGACGTCCATTACCGAGCACCTTAAACAAAATCTTTCATCCTGTAATTTAGGTAGTGGTTCATTGAAAAGTTATAAGAACGTAATCCTAAATGCTCATGAAGAATAGTTCTCACTGATTTGGGGTCGATTTTCAATTGTTTCGCCATTTTCCATTTTCTAGAACTTCGATTAACCGATTAATTTGACGAAGTATGCTTTGGTTCAAAAGGAGTCCTCGCAGATTGTTTTCTGCATCTTTCTGGACCATCCTCATAATTTTCAAGTTCATTGAATCGTTTAATAGCAAACTGTTTGTGGTGGCATTTTCAATGTCCTAGCGACAAACACAGGAGGGTTTCCTTGCTTATACAGCTCTATGACAACACTTTGTAATGGATTTGGCTTCATTGTGATACTACGCGTGAACGAATTCAAATGAATTGTGTTTTTGAATCCTAGAAAGTGTGAGCTGTTTGGTGGAATCCTGTAACTAGAAATGAGAACATTAGTATTTTCCATTTAATTCAAACTACCTTTGCTTCTTCAGTGTCGAGTTATTATTACACAATATGTTTGAATATTTATTGTAACTTTGTATCGCCTTTGTTAAAACAGTTAATCTCAATTTTTAAACGCCAGAATAGTTTGGATGACCTAGAGGATCACAAAACTATAAAATGATTAATATTGAATGTTGATATTCCAAAAGATTCATTGAATATATTTGAATACATTACATCACCTATATAGCCCAAAACCTACTGTTACATTTGTAGATCTTATGCTCAAACATCTCAAATCAAAAATCTACAGTAGTAACTACCCGCAACCAAATGCATATTGAAAGTTGTTTTTATGATATACAAACATATATGTAAGTGAATAAATCATATAGAATGCTAAACTATGGCTTAAACGTGCAAAAGTGGAGGCCATATACGTGCAAATTCCATTGTTTTCTTAAACGAGTTGATTTGATATCGTATGCGATTGAATATGTAATAACGATTTAAAAAGGTTAGGTTTAGTTGTAATTCGATTTAAAAAGGTTAGCGATGTATATCCGATTTAGTTCGTGACGCAGTACGATTAATAAATGACACATCGTATAAAAGTCGAAAATTTGCAATCTTTACGACTTAACTTAAACATAACACGATAAACGCCACACTTAATTGCGATTTTGACTTACAATATAGGAATATACGATACTATTTGAACTCTGTTATACGGCTTGTGGTGGTCTGGGTATAGCTTTTGGGCTATAACAAGTAATGCTACGTATTCAACCATATTCAGTCAATGTTTCAGAACGAAAACAAACGTAACGAGAAAAACTGGGATGATTGGAATCATCCAAACTGTCCTTGAGTCCACAATTGCCAAGGGAAGGATAGTTTTGTGTTAGTGAGGCAGGTTTATTTATAGATCATGGTAAGTGTGGTAAGTATGCGATCAATGAAAGCGCAGTAGACTGCTTTTTATTTAAATCTAGTGGTGATAGAAAGAGGCAAGTGACAAATAGCAAGGAAGGAGACGGGCCTGGGATTGAACTCCCTACCATCTGCTCAGTAAGCAGTATGGGTAGCCACTGAGCTACCCAGCCACGTCACACTGTACCATCCTAAATATTAACAATAAACTGAACAATTTAATCTCGTTGTGTCGAAATTTGCGTCTTTGTAAAAAAGTACGCTGAAATAGTCCACCCAACGTCTATGCTCAACGAACAATAAAGTACGATATTCAATGCGCTGTCCATTATTTAAAAATTCATGTTTTAACATTGAGAATAAATGGTTTGCATTCTCATCTGAAACTATTACTGTCTTTAAAATTCAATATGCCTTCAAGTACAAGCTCATTAAATTAGGGTATGTATGCTTGAGTTAAAGCTGCAAACTCATCACATGATTACTATCATCAATTAGCACAAATTCCTATGATTTCAGCACAAGGAGCCACCACATAAAGTGATTACACCCATTTTCTTACCTATAGTTTTAATACCATTAATAACATTATTAAACTCTCGACGTCGCAAAGTACCGACATCGATCCAGGAAGCTGAAGGTAGTTTCTATTAAACCACTTAAATCTTCATAGCATTTCTCAATCAACCATGCATACATACAATACCTAATTACCATCGTCGTCACATACATCATCATCATCTCCGTCATTATCATCTTCATCATCATCATCATCATCATCATCATTAAAATCACCTTCGTCACCGACTTCAAGCCACATACAAAAGGTCGAGCCTTGTCATGTCTGATCATCAACAGCTCATCCAGTTGCCTTCAGTAGCTTCCATTCGCCGTCATTGTCATCATCGCCTCGCTTTGCAAAAGGCTCTTGATATCGGGTTATGTCTAAATTACTGCCGTCAGCGATGTTGTGCCCCCGTTTGTTCACACTTTTCCAACCCACTTTGCCTTGGCTGGGTTGGTTGATGCGATGAGCCTTCCTTGTTGCGCCAGACCAGTCAGCTCTTCTATAAAATAATTGCATACTAGCAATCGGCGGAGATGCGCGGGACAAACTGCATTAACAACACAAACCCATACTCGAACCAGCGAACAAGCAAGAATGATAAATAATGCAGTAAATTAGCATTTAATTGAATTTGCATAAACCGTAACAAACAGGTGTTTGATTAATCATATCACGGTGAGGAGAATCGCACCCTCTTCGAGTACAGCCTACTGGCGGTGGATTTTCTTAAGCTCTTGTTCCCCTCCACAGAATGTTCTACTGGCAAGCAAGCGGTGATTTTTCATCCGTCCACATTTGAAAGGTGCGAACGGTTAAGAGTTATTTGTTTAATTTTTCAACACTTTTGTTACAGGTGACGCAATGGAGCTGATGCCTCAGTCAGAAGTAATTTACGTTCATTGTAATGAGTCTCTCTATAGGATCAACGTTGCCAGGTGAGATGGTTTTCAAGCCTTCTGTCTAGCGTTTGTTCGAAAATGAAGCCCACCACGGATCAGAAAAGCTGGCAACCGAAGGCAATCAACCCAATACCCTCGACATGACCTTGACCAGCTGGCACGATCAACCCGCAGCCATCAACCTTAGAGATGATTTATTATCATTCACACATTCACCTAACCAAATGATCAAACCGCTCTGTCTGCTGCAGGCTCCATTACTGCTGTTTCTGCTGATGGCCGGACATTTGTTATTCCACTGGATTTTCGAGGCTGTTTATTTGTTTACATTTTTATTGAATTATTTCACCACTAATGACCAATGGGCAGAAAAGTACATACGTGCATTCCCAAACCAGCAGGCACGCAAGTCTTGGCGAAGATTCGTCATCCATCTTCGCTGCCGCGAGTGGAACCCTCGGAATGAGAAACGGGGCTCAGGCAATGAAAATTGATTGATGTCCATCAGCTTAAATTAAGACGAGATGAGAATGAGAAATGAACGCTGTCTAGTCTACTGGAAGGTAATCGTCCAACGTGTGCGAGCAGCAGGTCACCCTCCGGGGATCAACGGAACTGATCATGTAGGTATACAGTTTCGGGGAGGTATAATCGTGCCCAAATCCAGTTAGGCGAAAATCAACGCGATACGCACGCACCTCCAAAACCCCCGTTCTTGCTACAGATGAAAAAGGACTTGGAGCTCAAATGAAAATGTGCTGTTAGGGTGGAGGTAACAACCCTGAATGCGAATATTGATGAACACATCAAGCGGTATCATGACAAATGGGGCTTTCTTCGTAAGTTGATTCGTAAAACATATCCATAAAACGGAGACGTAACTCCCGAAGAAGGGTCTATTGATTTATTGACTTCTTTATTTGATGCAGTGATTTTCCACGCTGTGTTTAACTGCACTCCTCAAGTTGGTCGGGAGGAAAATATGTGGAAGGTAAAGATTGGTCTATTAATAGCCACCGCCAGTGTGACGATCAATGGATCGCCGGTTTGTGAGGTTAGTATCCACACACAAATTGTAATAAATTATACTAAATGAATTCTTTCACCCTGAGAAGTAGTGTGCCCCGGCGAAACTGAAGTACCAAATATAGACGACCAGGAAAATGGAATTCTTGATGCAGTTCCGAATGCTGTATTTATTGGATTGGGTCAGGATTAATGATTCATGTGCGCCGTTTAAGTGGTAGGGATGCTCCGTTTTTTTTAAATCCTTTTTTTATGAGTCGATCAATCATACTGACGCTTTACATTTGACATACAAAGAGTATTTGGTAATTAGAGGATGAATATTGTGGAACTTTTTAATGTTAAAAAAATCTAGTACGGGAACTGGAAAACTGCTGACGTTAGAAGTGTTAGTGTACTAAAAGTTGCGTATGAATAAAACAAACACAACATCATTTGAGAAACAACCACATGGAGTACTTGAAAAAAAGCAGTGCGTCCAGATTTGATGCAAATCAATAAAAGTTGAACCAACATGAAAAGTCTTCGTAAGGAATTCCGCTAACCGGTACGACCTAAAGAATTGCAACAATCTAATCGGCATACATAGCGTTTTCTTGAAATTTTTTTTGTGGGGGGATGAAAACTACTGTGTCCGTTGATTAGAGCTTTACCTGACTTTACCTTCAAATTTTTTTATATGGATCGTCACGTTTTCCCAACCCCCCCCCCCCCTCCCCCCTTGCTGCGTGACATAATTAATGGACCTTCCCTAAGAAGCAGTGTTGCCACATTTGTGTAATGGTCAATCTGTATTTTCGCATCCAAAAATCTTGTTATCCGTTGTTTTTCAGATTTTCAACAGCCAAATACTGTTGAAAATCTGTAAAAAATCTATAGTGTTCATTTAACAACTGTTTTGGGCCCGTTCACTAGTTGAAAAATAACTCAATATGAATCAGATGATGCGTAAGTTTGCGTGGACTAATCGTCAAAAAATCCATGGTTTGCAAAGAGCATGTATATTTGATTGTAGTAAAAGGTGTTTTGATCAAAATTTGGTCGAATTAAACTTGACGCATTTCCTTTCATCGTGCATTTAAAATTTTTGCACTCCCTCATTTTTAAGATGTGTGCGTGCCTCTATTTTGATTAAGATTAACACTTCAGTTATCAAAATGCCGTCGAAGAAAGAGAAGCAACGCATCAACATTTTGTAAAGTTTGCCATGCACGCATGGCGAAAATCCAAAGTACTCTCACGCTAAGTTGGCGAAATTGTTGAATGTGGCTAAATCGACTGTTACCAACGTATTAAAAGTGTTCGGTGAATGTATGTCGACAGCCAGGAAAGCTGGATCAGAGGGGAAATCAATAGCCGGAGGCCACAGCGACGACAAAAAGAGTTGCCTGCTGTTTCGAGCGGAACCCCAACCTCTCCGTCCGGTATGTCCCGAAGAAGCTGGGAGTGGCGCCTTCAACTGTCTGGACTGTCGACTTACAAGAAAGTTGTGACTCCAAATCTCGACAAGAAACAAAACACGTCAGCCAAAGCACGATCCCCAAAGAACGATGCTGACAAAGATTGATTGCATGGTACAGGACGATGAAACTTCAAGGTAGACAGCTTTCTGGACAGAAATTTTATACGGCAACCGGACGGGGAAAGGTGGCAGATAGTATCAAGCATACAAAACTGTGAAAGTTTGCGAAGAAATATCTGATGTGGCAGGCCATCTGTACCTTGTGGCTTAAAGAGCAACGCTTACATTGCGACCGGAACCATCAAACTGCCTTTCCTGAAGCGACACAATTGTTCCATTCTATTTTGGCCGGATTTGGCATCTTGCCATTACGGAAAAAAGGCCATGGAGTGGTATGCTGCCAAAAACTTTCAAGTGGTTCCCAAGGACAAGAACCCTCCCAACATGCCAGAGCTCCACCCAATCGAACAATATTGGACCATCGTTAAGCGGAACCTTAAGAAGACTCAAAAAGCTGTTGTAAGCGAGAAACATTTCAAGTCAAACTGGCGTTCTGCGGCGAATAAAGTGGACAAGGAGACTGTACAAAATCTGATGGCAGGTGTTATCCGAAAGACCCGGCAATTTGCATTCGGTAAAAAGGAAGCTTAGCAGAATATTTCTACTGTACTCTGTATTAACTGAACTTGAAAAAGAAAAAGAATTTGACTAATTAATAAAATCTCACATTGATGTTTGAGCAAATTTTGATTGGAATGATGCATCAGCTTTTAAAGTAATGACAAATTCTCAAAATTACTTCCAGTTATACTTTAAATACGAAAAGTACTCGATAAAAATTTAAAATATATATTTAATTCAGTTTAAATACCTTGAGTTCAATTAAATACATATTGATTACACTTGAATACCATTAAGTATCGATTGATCGATGTAGAAGAAGATGTTCGCTCATCACCATGAGGGGGCAGTAATGTTTGCTTGAATAAAAGATATGAAGAGAAAGTGTTGAAAGTCCCGTCAGTGTACAGTAGGTTGAAAATAGAATAGAAGTATTGAACATTGATCGAAAGGGTATGGGTAAAGTAGTACTCGAACCAAGGACGTTACTATTGCCTAATATCCCACTGCGGGGTAGGTCAAGGCATGGACGAATCCACCAGCTCAACATGCAAAAAAAACAGGCTGGGACTGATATGCGCTTATTTAACAATCGGACATACAACAAAACCGCATATCAGTTTCGCTGCTGTTTTTTCGCAGGATAATAAAATGGTAGTTTCTTCCGATAAATGTATTGAACACACCTTTATAGGGTTAAAAATATTCAACCATCATGAGAAACATAGTGTATTACGAAAAACAGCAGATTCATTGCTGTTTTCTCCACTTGATGGTTTTTCATTTAGGACTGATATGCGTTTTGCGGCAGTGTAGCAAAGCTACAAAGAGAACTTTCTAAAGACCATTCTAATGGACTGGGTAATTTTCAAGAAAACAAATGGTAATTTAACATCTTTTGCTAAAAAAAAACACTGGAGAGAGATGGGAGATGGATCCATTTTTTTCAGGCTCACATTTTGTGTTAAGGGTTGTTTGTACCAAAATCTGGACAGATAAAATTTGGAATAAAACAAAGTTGCTGCTAGTTCAGCGCAAGATGCATTTTTTAATCATTTAATCGTGCATTATACAATAACTTAATTAGGTTTCATAAAGAAACTACGAACTTTTGAGTTTACCTAGCCATATGGGTCTGTGAAGACTTCTCTGCAACCGATCTAGCTGCTTTTTTCTAATATTTTCGATATTTTTCTATTGTTGTACACGGCCATTCGTTTTCACTTAGTTTTATGTCGTTTTTGACTCACTTTCGTCTTTATTGGAGTAACTCAAATTTGAGTAAATGTAACTGGTATTAACATGTCGACAAAACAAAAACATCGACTCAAATCAAATGGATGTTTTTGATTTGTCGGCTTGTCAACCCCAATAAAATTTACTAAAATTTGAGTAACTCCACTTTTGACGAAAGTGAGTCAAAAACGACTCATAACTGAGTTAAAATGGCTGGCCATGTAGCTTGTAGTTTATATTGAGAGAGTGCTCTCTTTACGAGAGCCCACTACCGCTCGATAGGTCGCAACTCCAGGCATTTAGGTGGATTCGCCTACAACATGGACTCCATTCGCTTTATACCATTCTAAAACATTTTAAATCTTTTAAGTGTTTCAAAGCATTTTTAGTTTAGTTTGTTTCTGAATTTTATGTTGGGTAAAGCGAATACAGCTGGCAATGCCTTAAATCATAAGATCAGGAAAGAAAAACAGCACAAAGACTGTATATAATAACAAATCGATCAAATGGGATGAACTTGCATCCATGACTAGACCCAATTTGGTGCTTATAGACCGATATTTCATCCATATTTCTCGAAAGTTTCTGACCTAATAAAATAAGTTGTATTGCTTTTCGTGATACAATCTACCAAACGTCTTTTTAAACGAATCTAAGCAAGTGTATAACTAATTAAATATCGATGACTACTAAAATAGAGTTATAATAAAAAATTCAATCGACCAAGGCATATTAGGCTGAGTTAACGGACACATACCCTACCAAAGAAATGGACACAAGTCCATGTATTTTTTATTCCTAAAGAAGGAAAAACAATCACAAATCACATCAATTTTTTAGACCAATAAGTCTTACATTTATCATACCTCAAGTAATGGAGAAAATAATAGACGAGTAAACAAAATCAGAATATCTCCAAATGATTCCCGTCAACAGATTTCAATTTGCTTATCAAGCAAATTAATCTACAGCAAAAAAGAAGTTATTCTCACAGAATTTTTTTAATAAGAAGGTGCTTTTAATTACTCGTCTGTTAAGTCTATGGAAAAGGCTATGGGAAACCGTTATTTTGATCCGTGTTATACAGCTTGAATTATGAAAATGTTAAAATAATAAAGAAGTGTCTACTGAAATGGAACAATCCTCAATAACAATAAGACCCACTAGAGGGTGCACTCAAGGAGGGGCACTGTCACCAGTACTGTAAAATGTCATTTCGTGCAATTGGATAAATTTACCGATAACTATGTTCAAGAGCAGAATTCATGAATATGGTGTATGACAAAATTGAAGATCTTGTGCATCTTGTCCTAACTGGTATATAGAAAGTGTTATTCACTGTTATATTCAAATGATATTCATTGATGAATCACGTTAAACTCTCACGTCTTAGGTTTAACAGTTAGAACAATACATTGTGAATCAAATTTATGAAACTAATCAAGCAGCACATTTTTTGAATACGCGCTATTGTGAAAATCAGCTTCTGGAACGAATTGTTGGCAAATTTAGAGAATTGGGTCGAAATGACTATTTACAGCACTGACTGTCACCCTTAAAAAGAGACGATCTTGTCAATAAATTAGCAGAAAAAGTCTTCGAAATAGTTCGAGGAAAGTTTGAAAAGTGTGACTAATGATGGATCCATCATACAATATTCGACAATTGTCAAATATATTAAAAATCAATTTTAGTTTAGATAACAAAATCGAAGGTAGGACTAACGAATCTTTTCGTTGTTTTCTGCAACGAAACTGACTTCCTACACTACCAACATGCAGTACGATAAAAGAGCAGCAGCGACTGGCTGGTCTTCACGAAATCCATTTTGTGCATTTTACAAAATATGTAATGATATTATTTCACCAGATTAAAAACAATATAAATGTTTCATACAATATACGAGACATTTGTTCTATGTACAAAATCCATGTTTACGAAACGAGTGAAAACTAATAAAACGAAAATGTTTGGCATTGCCCGGATAATGATGCCTCCAGAGCATGACTACTCGATACCCTAGTGGCCCGAAGTAGACAACCCTTCCGCGAGGTAAGAGATGATTTGGGAATGTGTGATCTTCCCTACATGCAAGCGATATACGAATTCCTTTGTTTGTCTAATCTAAGAGTGTAACGTCATCACCCTCCTTCTTTCCACTCGAGTAAATTCCCTACCATTGTGTCCCAGTTATACTATCCTTTTGTTTCCGTGCTACTTGTACCTGCCCAGCAAACTGTGGTCACCCATCTGCGGCTAAGTTCCTGAAAGCGACTACAGGGATCGAGGATTTGGTAGATGTCGCAACCAAAAGGAGCAAATAATGGCTTAAATAAGTTACCTACCTAGCCCTTTCCAAACGATTATGTTACCCATTAACCTCGAGCTAGCCACGAGTAATTGGCATCCCTCTTTTAAAAATAACAAAAAGTAAAATGTTTTGTACAACAATATTGAATATCGGCTCCGTAAAGTGTTACACACGCCTGAGCCTAACAAATAAATGAACTGATTAAAAAAAATCGACGAAAATAAATGTTCAGTGTAGGAGTCATTCTAGATGATAAACTCAACTGGAATTTACTTTTAGAACATGTAATAAGTAAAGCCACCAGTGCTCTCAGGGTGAGCAAAATAACGTTTGGTTGAAAATGGGGACTTAAACCTAAAATATTCATTGGATCAATACGATTGTTCTGATACCGAGGAACTAATTTGGTAGCCCAAAACAAAAACAAAAAATGATTCTCGGCATCTCAGTATACTGATAGTCTTCCGTAGACTGGATGAAAAGAGGTCTAAACCTGGATATACCGTACAAAATGGTTGAAAGTGGTTGGGAATCAAGACGGCTAAATATCTCACCGGGACCGATTATTTTCTATATTGATGGCTCAAAAATTAATGGTAGAACTGGCGCATGGAATAACAGGCCCAGAGCTTACTATCGAAATTCCAATAGGAAAATAAACCACTGTTTTCCTTGCAAAAATAAGTGCCATCAATGGAGCAAAACTTAATAACCGCAAGGATTTGCATTCTTTTAGATAGTCAAGCGGTTTTTAATGCTCTAAAATAGTTCACATGTCATTCAAAAGTGGTTTGGAAATTGCAGAAACAATTAGCAAACAAATCCTAATTCACTTATACTGGGTACCAGGCCATTGTGCAATAGAAAGAAATAAAAAAAACCGTACATTAATTGTTATGTTATATATTCTCCGTGCGAGGAGTAACGATTATGATGTAGAAGGAGATGTTCGCTCATCACCATGAGGCACCAAGAGTGAACAACAATGTTTTTGGCTAGAATGAAAGATATGAAGAGAAAGTTTTGATAGTTCCGCTAGTGTGCGGCAGGATTGGAAATGTAACAGATGTTTTTTATGAAAATTGAGCGAAAAGGGCATGTATACGGTGGTACTCGAACCAACGACATTTTTGCCTAACATCCCACTGCGGGGTAGGTTAAAGCACGGACTAAGTCCGCCACTTCAACAGGCAAAAATGTCCGGTTGGAAGACGCTCATGTACCACTGTGGCTTGTATAGTTATTCTAGCGATCTATTGTGTGCACTCTGTTTACTGATGCGCACATGGGAGAGGAACTCTCTCCTTTTTTTGTGGGTGTAAAAAAAAAAAAAAAACATCTGTTACATTTCCAATCCTGCCGCACACTAGCGGAACTATCAAAACTTTCTCTTCATATCTTTCATTCTAGCCAAAAACATTGTTGTTCACTCTTGGGGCCTCATGGTGATGAGCGAACATCTCCTTCTACATCAAAAAAAACGTTTTACTCGCTAGGCAAGGTTCAAGTACTAAAATCATAGGACCCGAGCCTTACTGTGGGGTCATTGTGTAATATAAAAAGAAATAAAAAAAACATGGGAGAAATATACGATTCTGTTGAAATGAAAAGCAAAAGACACCCCAAAGCTGTCCAAATTGTTCATAACTCCAAACAAACCAATCGCAGAAAAAGTTCTAAATCTAAATAAAATAACGCAGCATACTTATCGGATTACTCACGGAACACTGTCCGTTGAGATATCGTTTGAAAAAGATAAAAAGCAGTCCAACGGATATCTGTCGGTTTTGTGACTGTGAAATAGAGACCTCTCAACATTTACTATTTGTCTACCCAGCATTGATTGTACGTAGAAAACAATATTTCAACAAGGGCATCCTTAGTCCTTCTGATATTTGGATGTAAAATCCCAATGTAGTGGTTGAGTTTATTCTAAGAATCATACCCGATTGGGGTGCCCTGCATAATTAGTGAACGGGAATTACCATGAATGGTAAATCGTCATCCTAACCAGATGTAAAACAAAAACAAACAAGATTATACCAAAATACATCAGAGTAATGGTTGTAGTGGCTCAGATCCCAACAGTGAAACAACACTGGTGCACGAAAATAGCGTCGGAATGCATGCGTTCTTAAAATGGGTTATTATAATTGCGTTAGAGCTGTCACCTGCTTTCTCCCTGGTCGAAGCTTTATCCATTATACATACATACTAGTAAAATGATTGCAAAAAGGTTTTATCCACAAGGACACTTCCAGACAGTTAAAGTAAAATAGTAAAACTCGTTAATGCTTACACGCACATAACCAGCAAGTGATTTTTTTTTCGATTTAATAACACAAAATGATTTCATTTCCTAGGACGATTCGGTACCCTTCGGTTCACAAAATATCATTATTACGGGACTAAAAAATATCCGTTGCTCCATTAATGCCATTGGGATTAAGACATTCTTTTCAGCCAGCCTTCATGACCACTGGCTCCCAAGGCGATCCCACGCTCTAGAATCGAATGTAAAAAAAAAACCAATAGCAATAATGAACCGATAAGAATGCAAATTCTCCTTTCCAAAAAGATAAGCTTCCCGCACTGTCCCAAAAGCGCCATTCGTCTATGTTTTCACCCGGACCGCTTAAAGGTGGTCTTCCAAACGGTCGATTCCCAGTAAAAACAATAAAATGTTCTTTTAATATCCACCAGGGTCCGAACCCAGCAATAAGCAATGTTTCCACAGCAAATTCAAAGGTCGTAAATTTCTTCGGTTAACACCGGCAGCACCACTTTGACCTCATAACCGTTTTTTTTTTCCTTTCGGACCGTGGATTCGATCGATCTGAAGTCGGCCAGCCTCCAACGAAAAAAAAAAAAAAGAAGAACGGCATTCGACAATGATCGGACTTCGTGCGCTAATCATAAATCACTTCGGTGTAGGTCTCCTGCTGTTGATTGGGACTGGGTGTTGAAAATATGAGAATTGATCTACATTGGGCAATGATGCTAAACACTGCACACCATTTGGAAGATGCGAGCGAGTTGCATTCGGCCCCTGCCTCACACTAGACCATCATCGATTGCACCCGGCACTCGGGAATGAAACATTAAAACGGAAAACTTTGAGATGCCGCACATCTCTCAGGTACAAGGGTGTTGAATGGTTTGGACCGTACAGGATCAAAGGAGAGCGAAGGGTAATCAAGGACCACACCGATGTTATGAGATCCTTTCATTGCGTAGCCGGCGTTATACAGATGCAGTGAACGGTTTGGATGAAAGGACGTTACACTGACACCTGACATAAATTTGACATGATTGCAAAAGTTGATTGGTATTAATTGGTTTTTTGTGTGTTCTAATATCAGTCAATGGTCAATGGTAAGGAGTTCAGTAGTTGTTGTTAATTTTTATCACTTCCCATGATGTCACGTTATCTACCGGGTGGTCAAAGCATCACAAGGATCACTAGAGTCTTAACAGCGTGCACAATGCTCTAATTTTATTTATGTTGAGGACTAAACAAGTCATGAGAGAGATACCGATACCTGCCGTGCATTATTCGATATCACTGTTGAGGACATGTATCCGTACATTGGATTTTTGTTTTTGTTGATGCATAATCGCTTCAAAAAATTTAAAAGTGTTATACCTTTTCCGTTATACTGCCGTCAATCTCTTCTATGAAAGGTGAAGATTGAGAAAATGTATATTGTAGGAAGTTTCCAAGCTAGTTTTCTATACATTAAACTCAAAATCCCAAGCACTCATCTTCACTGAGCACATACACATACATTTCACTAAGCTACTACTGGAAGCACAATACTAAAATAATAAGTTGACATGAACATCACATGGAAAAAGAATCTCGACTTAACCAATCATTTACATTTCACCAGACACATAAGGTTCACTTGATTTTGCGAAGTATTTTCCAAAATACCGAACACAGGGAAGTTTAATCAATTTCTGATGGATTCCCGCTGATTATGTGATTTTTTTATTTTGGTGTAAATAATCAATCAATTACCCTAAATCTCCATTAAAAAAGCAGTAAAAAAATAATTCCAACAATATAATGTCATTCATATGTATGGACTGTTGAGATAATTGTAAATACAGTAATGATTAACCGACAATTCAAAATACGTGCAGTATTTAATCAACTTTTGGCTGCGTCTTGCTGTTGACATCCAAATTAAACTGATGTTGTAATTTTTTTTTTTTAACTTTTCACACGGAAGTTTGAAAATGCGTAGTCTTTCTCCCAAGCAAAGAAAAGGGATTGTGCACAAACGAGGAACCGTCAGTGGTCTTTCGATCAGTAAATTGGCTAAGGAAGAAGGTGTGAGCGTCGGTACAGTTGAACCCTCATTACGGAAGTATTAACAACAGTGCTCTGTCGTAGAAACCCGACAGAAAGGTAAGGGACTAAACGACAGAAAGGTAAGCGTCATCCTTCAGCATCAGTCCGGGATGTGGCGAAAAAACTGAGTACCTTGGCGACTTATGTTATGCGTGCCAAGGACAGAATAGGCCTACAGACTCGTTGGAAACAGAAGCAGACAAAACGAAGCACCAAACAGGCTGAAACTGTGAATCCGAGGGTTCGAAAGCTGTATGACAAACTGCTGACCAAAAAATCGGGCTATGTTATCATGGACGACCAATCCTACATAAAACTATATTGTAAAACTCTGCCGGAACCACAGTTTCACTACTCATCGAAGGGAAAGGATGTTCTTGGATCAGTGAAAGCTATTTACACCGAAAAATTCTGCAAGAAGGTTATGGTGTGGCAGGCCTTATGCGGATGTGTAAAAATATCTCATCCATTCATTACGACAGACACAATAAACGGTCAAATCAACGTGAAGGATTGTCTGCTAAAAAAGTTGCTACCCTTCAACAAACAGCATAACAAACCTACAATCTTTTAGCTTGGTCTTGCTTCCTACCATCACTCTAAATATGCACTAGAGTGGTACAAAAGGGACAATGTCGTATGTGTACCACAAGAGATGAATCCACCAAAGTGCCCATAGATTCGCCCTATCGAAACTTTCTGGATTTTGACGAAGGCAAAAGTGAGAAAACACAAGATACACATGATAATGTTGAAAAATTTAAGAAAGATTGGTCAAAACATAAAACACTGTGCAAAAGCTTATGAGAAGTGTTAAGGGAAAAGTTAACGAACTTGCGTTACCTTACGAAAAATCAAACAATTTGAAAGGAAGATGGAAAGAAAATATTGTTATTTACTACGTTTGAAAATAAAATAATAAAAAAAACGTAGTATGGTCTTTTTTATTTGAGAAAAAAAGAGTATTTATATTTTTCAGAACAGTATATAGAATAATTTGAAAAACGGTAGTGTAATTTTTATTCAGCTAAAAACCACCACCAGATTGTTTTTTTTTCTGATTATCGAGATTGTCTGCCTCGAGCTTGCTCATCTCCCGTCGTAGCCACTCAAACACCTTTTTGAGTATTTTCGTAACTTGTTCAGGGGTGAGATTGGAACTCGTGAAATGATACAAAATGCTGAACAGACAAAACAAATGATGAGAAGTAGGGTCAGATGTCGAATGGTCAAATTATCACAAAGACAGAAGATCTAATGGAAAACAAGTTTAATGAGAATAATACGAGTACTGTCCAGGTAACCAATAAGCAGTTCCAAAGCGTCTTAACAGCATCCTATCAAGCATTTAAGTCACCGTAAATGCAACATAAATGCCACTTTTGGCCCAATATTCGGCTGCTTCACTGCAATGCTATGATAATACTTCATTAATACTATTTTGCATTCGAAATGTTTATTACAGGCTACAAGCATTTAAATAGCATTTGAAATACAGCTTTACAACCGATAGCTTTCAAGATGCTGATTTAATGCTAATATAATGCTTGTAGCATCTGAAATGCAGATTTAGGGTTGATTTATTGCGTAAGCTATAATACTCATTAGATACCTGGGTGTTCTACTTAATTTAAATGTTAAATGGCCTTAATATTTAACTCGAAAAAAATGCTACACGCAATAATTATTTTAAGTCGGATATTTTTGAAACTCTCAGGAAATAAATAAACACAGATTAGCTATGTTTTTGCAACGACGGTTTATTGGACCTCTTCTTTTAGGCTATATGCCCGCACTTTGGACTTAACGCTACCCATCAAATCCTGTGCAACACTTGCGCCGTCTTTCATACACACTTTCATTCACTCTTTCTTCAAATTCTTGTCGTTTTTGAATAGCTTGCCTATTTTCCGGAGCTTGACTTTCATAATCTCCTAGAATCTTTCATTGGGCGAAGTTCTGGCGAGTTTGGAGGATTTGCCTCCAAAAACAACATCGTTAGCTTCGTACCACTCCGTCACCGGTTTCACGTAATGGCACGATTTCAGTTCCATTCGTAACAAAGTATCATCTTCGTGGAACCGTAGGAAGGGCAGTAGGCGCTTTTGGAGGCATTCTTCTTTATTTACTTATTTGGCCATTGATGGCGCTGGTCATTATATACGGCTTGCTTAAATTGCTGCACCCACAGATCGCCTGCCACACCAAGTATTTCTTGTCAAATTTGTCGATCTTCTTCTTTGGCTGAAAATGATGATTCTGAAACTGGAGCAAAGGCTTCGGGATTTTTGAGAATGGTGGAAAAGTTTGAGTTTCACTTTATGTTGGTGATATTGGTAAAATTGTTCATCTACATTGATACGGAAAATAGGACACGGTAATGGTCAAATCATTGGAGGCCTGCACATCTGTATAAACGATTTTTCTCCATAAGATACCCTGTGAAAAACTCACTAAGGTAGAAACACCTCAGCCGCCAAGAAATAAGACGATTCCAAAACGTTTTGTTACAGATGATTAACATCAGGCTAATCACTATATTTAAAGGATTCATGAATCTCAAATGTAGACATCATTGAAAAAATTCTGGGATCTTTCGATTTTCAATTCAACACCGAATCATTTTCTGCCACTGCTGAGCGATCATTTCCTGGGTACCGAAGGCTGTAAACTTTCCTGAAACTCACCATAGAGAAACAGTGCCTAAGTACTGTATCTCTTCTGCACTTAAACAAATCGCCAATGAATTTATTTCCCGAAAACGCTAGAGAAAGAACAAAACCATGATTCATTTTTGAACATATTATGACTATCGCGACTAATTTCAAAGGAAGTGTTAGCAACGAAATTGTTTGCAATCTTGCATGTATCATACAACAATGTTCGCAATCGATAGACTAGATTCAGGCGTTATCTGGCTTAAATTTACATGAAATATCACATTCATTTCTTCCAAATCTAGCTTTCCCTTTATGTGGATTAGACATTGCAGAATTATTTTTTTTTTAAACTGTGTAGGGTATCTACCAATTGTGGTGTGTTCCAATAAGAACATATAACCTTAACGCAAATGAAAATTGAAACACACCAAGATAGAAGCGTACGTGTAAACTGTAAACTACACCGTGTCTTATATGTACGCATGCAAATTCAAGCTTCGAATATTTCACAAAAGTTATTTGGATTTTATTCGTAACTGTTTTTATTGAAAGGTAATGAAAGATTGATCAATTAAAGCATTTGTTTCGGAATTGCACTGCTTTCAATCTTTTTGACCAGCTTCAAATGTTTTTCAAACTCGTTGCGACTTCCATCGGCATTTCATCCCAAATTCGAAGGATTATGACTCTGAACCAGGCCAAAGTAGACACGTTGTGCTCGTTTATTTTTGACAACAATATATGTGGACCCTACAAAATAATTTAAGGAGCTTAGATCTGGTTAATGGGGAGGTCATTCATCCTTGGCCAAAAAGTCGGTCAAATTTGTCCGAAACCAGTCTTGGACCTTATTCGCTATATGAGATGGCACTCTAATCGGCTGAAATACGTAATAATCTTTTTCGAACATTCTTTCTTAACGACATTCTGCAAAACTTTCCTTTTTACAAAATAAAGCGTTGATCTTAACGTTTTTCTCGATGAAAACAATACGTATGATACCCCACCAAACCATCACGCGCTTTGCATCCGTGGAATGTTTCTGTCGCTATCTGGAATGTCCTTGGACCTGCAGGCCCACAATCTATCGTTTTGGACATTGTGAGATAGCTGCAGGACAAGTAACTTTTCATCGGAGAAGACAAAATCTCGTCCATGGCGCCACAATCGTAGGAGCGTTGCTCATTCAAGCCTTTTCTTTTTGGAAGATTCCGAAACTTCGTGAACTATACGTTTCTTGAAAGCTTGACATCCCAGGCCCTGTTTACGTACATTGTGCATGGTCATTTCAAGACAATAAATCAGCGGCCATTTTACGTATAGAACGATGTGATTTAAAAAAAAAATCGCTCCCTTACGGTCTTAATCACTCGTCCTATCTAGGAAGTTTTCTTCTTCTTTTTTTAGACATTTCCAGCTTATTACCTTCGCAATTCGCTTATTGCTTGCTCTCAACTGCTTGCTCAGAACACTAAATGCACTTCTGTTGTTATTAATTGAAAGCTTTCGATGTCATGTTCAATTTTTGCATAAGTATGTATGTGTGGCAAGCACAATCATACCCTATGTCCAGGAAGTCGAGAAATTTTCCTTAACGAAAAATTCCTAGACCATAACGGGAATCGAACCCAGCCACCTCCAGCATGGTGTTACTTTGTAGCTGCGCCTTTGCCGACTGAGGTAAGGGAGGCCACTAAGAACTCTAGGTCTTCCAAACAAACATTGATCACCGCAGCATGAAATTCTTACATCGTTGATAAAAGATGAACACTAAATGAAAATAATCAAACGAAATTGCAATGATTTGTGCAAACACAATGCAAGATGTATGAGTATACATTGGACACGGTGTGTATCTACCCTGCTTCTTTGATTTGTCTTTTAATTTTTCCCAATCCCACCCAAAATAATTTCATAAAGTTGGCGTTTATGGTTATGATAGAGAATTATCAATAAATTTGATGATTTCAGTCCATATAATATTTAATTAACAATTAAAATTGTAATTAATTAAATATTCTTCTCCACGTTAAGTGAATTGATCAAACATGTTAATTCAAAACAAAAATAAACAATTTTTTTTTGCAGAAAACAAGAAGTGTTGAAAAGAAGAACAAAAATAATATTGCAGTTTCAACATCTACCCAAGCAGCATATTTGTTGCCAATCAGTTGAAGTTGAATGCAGCTCAATTAGGTAACAATCAAGAAACTGCAACCAATTATGTCAGCTGTGTGTTCCTTTGGTAATAAAAGCACTGCTAGGAATGAGATTAGCAATCCGAGATATTCATATTGAGCATGAGCACGATTGACCGCCCAAGGTTGCTACTCCGTTGTTGCCAGATCAGCTCTTATTACACAGAGAACCAACAGATGATGCTTGGGACTTACATACATCTTCAATGCGTAAAAACTGGTGATCCCAAACTAAGGCAATACCGACGCCGGCCCCGTCCGAGTACAGGTCAAGTAAGGAAAGGGTAGGAATATGTTGACGTGATACTCGCTTCATTGGAAGCCGTGAAATCCACTGCACTTGCACGAGATCACAGGGATTTTGGATAACAGGATTGGGTAGCAGCAGGGTTCGTTTTGGTTAACGATATGCTGTAAAGTTAAATATTTGGAAATAAGAGCGATTTCCGATTTGAACCAATTTAAACCAACAGTAAGGATGCTATTGGGGCCACTCACAAAGCGTGATTGTGGTTTTTTATTGGGAAACTAGGAGATGTTTTACAATGCTGGAAAGTCGATTTGGACCGATTAAAACCAACAGTACGGATGCCGTTGGAGTCACTTACAAAATGGGACAATGGTTTATTTGATCCAAAATAGGGTGGCCGACAAGCATGGCGAGCGAATAATTTGGATCACAATTAATTATGTACCTCTCCACCGACCCATCTTACCCGGCGAACCACGACTTCTCATGCTCACTCGATCACTCGCGCGATGGCAACACAATGGCGACGCAATAGGCAACCAAAACGATAGACATAGACGCCCGATAACAAAATATTACTGAACAACGCATCAACACAACCGATTCAACCGATTTAACTGATGGTCTGCGCAAACCTATTAAAAAATGACATATAGATACACTGGGTAACAATTACCTGTCTTGCTCCTCGTCCTTGAGAGCACTTACTACCTCACGAGTCGCCTGTACCCAACACCACAGGCGTCCATCAAGCCTCTGGTACACCAATTCATCTCCATGCCCAACCGAAGCACCACTACTTAAAAAGTTTTAAAAAATACAGAGGTATTAGATAATGTCTTCAAAATTTGGTAGAAATAAGTTGTTTGTTGCCTGAAAAGAAACAAAATTAAGAACAAAGATTTAAGTAGAATCCTTGTTGACCCCCGGATGTTCGAAGAGCATAGCCATTTCTATGAAAAGATTGTTGCGAGTTTTCAGTAGTTGATTACAACTATGTATGAATCCTAGAGGGTTTGAGCTGTTTAGTGGAATACCTGTAACTAGAAATTAGAAGAAAAATTAGTATTTTCCATTTAATTCCAACTACCTTTGCTTATCTTCGACAGATACGCGTATTTCGTCTACAATGTGCAGACTTCTTCAGTGTCTCGTAAGTCGAGTTATTAGTACGAGACACTGAAGAAGTCTGCACATTGTAGACGAAATACGCGTATCTGTCGAAGATAAGCAAAGGTAGTTGGAATTAAATGGAAAATACTAATTTTTCTTCTAATTTCTAGTTACAACTATGTGTTGGGCACCATTAGCTGAAATGAGCATTGAATGAGAATAGTGAGAACATTTTATTGAATAAACGACTACTCAGTTGTTTATTAAGCCGCAGCTCTATCGCGCTATATCTGACGAACTTAGTCGATGAATCAACCCTTTCAGATTTATCGCTAATACGCTATTCTGACAAATTTACAAGCTCACAACTGCATGCTAGTATTTGATTTAAAAAGTGTCCAGATTCATGAACAAAAAGCAACTCGGCATCCGAACTTTGGATTTGGAAATGTGTGTCGCTTTTATTCTACATTTTAGGTTCCATTCGACCTTTTGTTCAGCAACCCAATTGCAGATATGAGAACCTATACATCAATGATAGAACCCCTCACCTCAAAAATTATATCAGATAAGATCTTTGGATCTTCATGAATTCGTACCGTACCCATAAACAACCAAAATTTTCATGGATTTACTTAGAGACATGGAAATATATAGTACAGGGAATTTAAAGAAAACTAAAAATATTGATCGATTGTGTTACAGCGCAAAATTTTTGAACGTTCATTTTACAGACTTTCTTAAATTGTAAACCCTAAGTCCCACGAAATTTTTGAAACGTGTTCAACTAACATAATTAAAACGAACAAAGCGCTTACAAAATAAATCCCAAACAACGCCGATTTTCAACAAACGCAATTTTAACCAACGATTTCTTTACTTACTAATTAAAGGCAGTGTGTTTGCATTATTCCTCATTCTTGTTACAAATCTTAAGCCCATCCAGTACTTAATCTTAACTAACATTTTCATGGAACCAGTAGATGACGATTGGAACCGTGAAATGCTGTCAAAAAAAAATTAAAATATTCGCTTTTAAAAATACGAATTAAGAATCTTAAACAGGAATGCCGTAATATAAATTGCAATTTGATGCTTAAATCTTAAAAACCAATCAAGCAAAACAATGCATTAGGTCCTAAGTACATTGAGAGACTGTCTTTGTCGACTTTCTCTTAGATTAATAGCTTGTCAATTAAACGATTTGCTGACGATTTCGAAGTATTGGATCCGTAATCACACTTATTACTACCGTACTGTTCAAAATAGTTGAACATGTTCTTACATAGCCGTAGGAACGCAAAGAGAAAGTCGACAAAGAGAGTCTCTCAATGTACTTAGGACCTAATGCATTGATTTGCTTGAAATAATCACTTAAACTGCATCAAAAAGCTTCTAATTGCAGCCTTTATCATCAAAATTTCATCCCCTACCTATTTCATCCCCTACCTACTTCCTCCTCCTTTCCATGATGTAATGAAACATCAAAGTCGACATCTACCCAAAAGCACACGAACTAAGCGAGAGCTTTGCTCACATGCCGACATCCTTCACAACACTCTCTCGCTTCGCCCGCAGAAATCTGGTGTCTGTGTTGTTGATGACGGCCCGATGATTGATGCTCACTTTTCTATGAAAAGTTTTGTCACTCCATACGAACTGTCGTACGAGCGGGAGATGATGTTTCTATGTTTATTCCACCGAACGCGCGCGGCAACGAACAAAGGAAGTTCGTCATCGTGACGGAGGGCTCCGGCTCAGTTTCGGTGGCGCGTTTTGTTTAATTTATCCACCACCTTTATCATGTAATGAGTAAACAATTTGGTAATTTTTATGAAATGCAATGTGCGTGATGATTGAATGGCTCGGAATGTGATGCTTTGGTGGCTCAATTTCACAACGAGTTTACTTTTGGAATTTACACCGCACAGCCCATTATCTGCCTATTGCATGGCTTAAAAATCATGTCTTAATTGCTCCGCGCTGGAAAGTTTCCCCTCAAATCATTAAGTTATATTGGCGTTAAATTTCCCACTCCCTCAGCTTATGACGCATTCTGCTCGATTGCAATGTAGAAATTGCATCAGAAAACTGCCGATTACCCGATAATTGGATCGAAAGAATTTTATTTACCTCAAACTGTTTGGTAAACAACAACAATTATTCTCACCTCTAAAGACTGGAGATGGAAGAACTGTTAATGTGTTATGATTCAATTTACCAGAAAAATTCAAATATTGATAGAAAATAAACTGACACGGGCAGGACGGAGCCGAGCCGGTACTGAAAAATTCCTGAAAGGAACACAGTTTGTTTATAGAAAACACTTAAGAAATTAAATATGACTGTGTTCTATCGCTGACTTTTATCTCCATAAATAACGCTTTTATTAACTTTTCACTCTTTTCTTTGCTTGCCACTCCTCATTTCTTGGAGATGCACTTGCATGCCCATCATGAAGATAAACAAACGCGTGTGATGCCTAGAGAGGAGATGTGGATTCCCAACATACAGCATGAGCACGCCCCGGCAGCTTTGCAGAGGTTCGACTTTTCAATGTTTCGATGTGGTTCGATTAGAGTTGGCAACATATATTATTACAACTCAGTAGTGTGTCAAGGTAATCCTGCATTAGTCGAATTTGTTTCCTCAGGAGGATATTATCTCATTTTTTTGTTCCTTACGTTATCTCGTTATCTCGAAATTTAGGTGAATTCAACATTAATCTTCAAATTGGAATTTGAGAAGGAAGAGAATTTGGTTGAGATTGCAAGTCAACAAATCAACCATCTATCCGGCTCGAATCATTATTGTGGAAATTCTGACGGTTCAGCCCCAGCTTACTTGCCTTACCAATCATACTAAGGCCGGCGTGACCTCTGCTATACACAGAAGTTGTTTCCATTGTAATCGGTCCATGTACCTCGCCAGCCTCGCTGTCTGCGGAGGGTCCGCAGGTCGCCTTCAACTTGCTCGATCCGCCTTGCTCGTTGCACGGCTCTTCTTCTTGTACCTGTCGGTTCGTTTTTTCGAGAACCATTTTCACAGGGATGTCGTCCGACATTCTTACGACATGCCCAGCCCATCGTAGTCGACCGATTTTTGCGATGTGTACGATGGGAAGTTCTCCCAGCAACTGGTGCAATTCGTGGTTCATCCGCCTCCTTCACGTTCCGTCTTCCATCTGCACTCCACCGTAGATGGTACACAGCACCTTCCGTTCAAAGACTCCAAAGACGCGTTGGTCCTCCACTAGCAATGTCCATGTTTCGTGGCCGTAGAGAACTTCCGGTCTAATTAATGTCTTGTAGATGGTCAACTCTGTGGTTCGGCGAACTTTGTTCGAACTTAGCGTCCTTCGGAGTCCAAAGTAGGCACGATTGCCAGCCATAATGTGCCTTTGTATTTCTCTGCTGATGTCGTTATTGGTGGTCACTAATGAGCCCAGATACACGAATTCGTCTACTACCACGATTTCATCGCCTCTTCCCTTCATGTATTTTGTCGACCCCAGCTAAAATTATTTAATTTTGAAAAACTTCGGTCTTGGCGAAATTAAATCGTTTCTAACTCACTTTGAGCTTCACTACGAATTACTGTGCGACTTGATGAGCAGCATCTTATCAATGAAAAATTGATATTTTTTATTTCCTCAAGTTTAAATAAGCGATCCTTAAATGGACATCAAACTTAGCGCCATACATATTTCTCGGTGCAATTTGTAATATTTTCACCTGCAACTAAATATTTCATCCATACATCCAATATATTTCTCAATATATGGAATATATATGGATATCTATCATCAGAACCATTTTCCTATATTTTGACGGGTTAGAACTGAATTAATGCGCCAGTTTGTGGTGCGAGGGGTCCGAGTATTTTCAACAACCTACCAAATACATGAGACATCCTCCGGAAGAGTGTGAGCGTATGAACAGAACGGAAAGGAAAAAACGTGGTAAAATCCTGTCGTACCCAGAAAGGTTTATCGAATTGAAGGTCCACAGTGATTAAGAGTTTAGTTTTTTTATTTGCATTACACTGGTCGAAAGAGATTTTAAGACCCCCAGCTCCATGCCAGTTTCCATAAGCTTGGGTCCCAAAACCACCGAAAATTTTGATCTCAGGCGATTTGCATTTTCTTCACAAATTGGCATCAAACTTTGAAATTTTCTTGTCTTTTGAGAACCTTATAAATAACTGTCTCAGCTTAGATGTTAATGCCCTAAAAGTTACTTCCTACATCAAAATTGTTCAGTAAATCCACAAGACTATCTCACTAAGCGGCGCTAGTGTGCATGTAAAATTACTTTATAACCTGAATCTCTAGATCCTTGACATAACGCTAGTTGATGTCGTCGACAAAGTTGTTTGTTTGATTCAGGATGGTATTAACATTAATTCAGAACTCGTCCGCTACGTAGCACTAGTGTGCATGTGAACTTTTTGTTATATCTGCATTTTCAAAATCATGTATGATTTCATTGTTTTCAGGAACCTTATTCGGGTAACCATGGTCTTCCAGGCGGCCGACTTCTTAGTTCAGAACTATTTCACAGCGCAGCGCTGGTTTATGAACTACACACTCAGAAAATTTTACAGTATTTGGTAATTTTTTACCAAACTTTCAACAGCTAAACAGTTTGGTAATCCTATTTACCGGATTTCGGTGAAATTTTACAGTAGTCCGGTAAAAAAAATTAAATACTTGTTACAACGTCAAATTTTACAGAAATTCATTAAATCGGGTTACCAAACTGTTCAGCTGTTGAAAGTTTGGTAAAAAATTACCGAATACTGTAAAATTTTCTGAGTGTGTAAGTAATGAATGTATACCGCTAGTACACATAAGTGGCCGATTACCTCAATATAGGTGTTTTGGTACATTCTTCTGACAAGTTCGAGTTAGTTATTCAGAGAAGTTTTTTACAAAATTTCGGGTAAGTTCTTAGAAGAACTCCATGGAAGTTCTTCATAGACCTTCAGGGAAGTTCTTCAAAGAACTTCAGGGAAGTTCTGCAAGTAACTTCAGGGAAGTTCTGCTGAGAACTTAAGAGAAGATCTGCAGAGAACGCCAGGCAAGTTCTGTAGAGAACATAAGTGAAGTTTTGGAAAAATATTTAGGGAAATTCAGGAAAGTTATGCTGAGAACTTCAGGAAAGTTCTGCAGAGAACTTAAGAGAAGTTCTGCTGAGACTTCAGGGAAGTTCTGCAGAGAACTTAAGAGAAGTTCTGCAGAGAACTTCAGAGAACTTCTGCAGAGAACCTCAGAGAAGTTCCGTGAAGAACTTCAGGAAAGTTTTTCAGCGATCTTCATGAAAGTTCTGCAGAAAACCGCACGGAAGTTCTGAAGAAATCTTTAGGGAAGTTCTGCTGAGAACTTTAGGAAAGTTCCGCACAGAACTTCAGGAAAGTTCCTCAGAAAACCTCAGGGAAGTTCTGCAGGTAACTTCTGGAAGTTCTGCTGAGAACTTGAGGGAAGTTCCACAGAGAACATCAGGGAAGTTCTACAGAAAACTTGAGGAATGTTTTTCAGAAAACATCAGAAAAGATCTGTAAAGAACTTCAGGGGAGTACTGCAGGTAACTTCAGTGGTAGTGAGGTAATTCTGAATTTTCAAGTCGACCGCCTGGAAGGTCATGATTTCCCAAATAATTTTCCCCAAGGAAGTAAATTCATAAATGATCTAGATCTCTGGATACAGGCAATATAAAAAATTCACATGTACACTTGCACCATGTAACGAATTCTGAACGAATGTTTACACTTTCCAAAAGGCCTTAGCCACTCAAACATGTTTGTCGAAGACTTTAACTTCGTATATGTCAAGGATGCCTAAATTCGGATTATTCAGTAATTTTATATGCACACTAGCGCCAAGTAGTGAAATAATTCTGGAGTTCACCAAGTTTTCCACCCTGAAGGCCTTGATCTGCTGAACAACTTTGCTGAAGAGAGAAAGTTGCTCGATAAAGACTAAGAAATATAAAAAATGCTTATGGAGCATACAAATTAAAGCTGAGGCAGATACTAAAGTGGTTCCCAAAAATATCAATACTTTAAACTTAACTTTTTATGCCAATTTGTGAAGAAAAATGCAAATCGCTGGAGATCAAAATACGATTTTCGCTGGTTTTGGGACCCAGGTTAAAGAAGATTGGCATGGAGCCAATTACATCTACAAAAACAAATTCTAACTTCTTGTGTGGTTACGAACGGCAACTAACAAATAGAATTTTCAGTTGTTTCGCAAAAACTATATGAACATATTCAACATACAAACATACAACATGATCGAAGTATTTCCACAAAGAACGATTAGATTTGCATTACATTTCGTGATGTTGCTCACAAGCTCACAACAAATTTAGATTTTTTGCGTTAAAAAAATCATGTATATTTAACAATGCGATCCTGTCGGCGTTGGTGGTGTAGTGGTAAGCGTGACAGCTACTTGGCACTCCAGTGAGTCTGGGTTCAATCCCAGTCGACGTTGGTGGTTTTTCTTAGGTGAAAATATGTGGCCACGTCTTCCTTTGGAAGGGAAGTAAAACCGTCGGTCCCGGTTTATATTCATGAGTCGATTGGTAGGGTGGTGGTGTTGTTTTCCTGGCGTCGGTGATTTTCACCATGTAAGGAAATAGGCCGTCAAAAATAAAATAAAAACAATTCGATCCATCGAACAATTTTTCTTCTTTTATTCCGAATACAGAAATCATGTGTATGAGGGAACGTCCATTAATTATGTCACGCAAAAATTGCCTTTTTATAACACCCCCCCCCCCCCCCCCTTGTCACGTTTATTGTATGGACCTTCAAATTTTTTTGTATGGATAGGTTTTTGCAAGATGGTTCGATGGTGAGTGTCAAGAGATGTTGAACGAGGAGAATGCAGTCAGAAAACAAATGCTGCAACGCAGTACCCAATAGAACGTGCGTTGGGCAAAGAAGCGCTGCCTGTGAAAAGCAGAAAGAAAGAGAAGATGGAGCTGCTAAAGCAAACTTTTTTTTTCCAACTTGTCTAGATGTGTTGAAGCTGCGATGGTAGCATTTTGATGGATGAGTGTGAGGTAAGGGAGTATTCATAAACCACGTAGACTTTTCTACGGGGGTAGTTTGATCAAATTCTACGCTTCATACAAAATTTAAAAAAAAATCGTATGGAGAAAAGTCTACAAGGGAGGAAGGGGGTCTTAGATTTTCAAAATTGAGTCTACGTGGTTTGTAACCGGCCTTAATCAAAATATGGAGACAGGATTTCGATGGCGCTGATAAGCAAACAGGCAAAACAAAGGACATACCAGCAAACGCAGGAGGTAGTACCAGCTCCAACTATGAATAACGTTAAGATGGTCACAGAACAACAAAGCAGCAGGTGGATCCGGAACTCATCAAGTTTGGATCTGGGAAACTGATAAGAATCCATTGAGTGATTATCAAGATACACCGATTGATTGTCAAGATTTGGGATAGCAAACAACTACCAGAATAATGGAAGAATGGAGTGATTTTTTCAATCTATCAGAAGGGCGAGACGTGCGACTGTGAGAACTACAGAACAGAGCGATCACATTCACTAAAGCTGCTCACAAAATTCTCAAATACTTATCTGGCTGACGATTGACGTTAGGAAACAGATTTGTCTGTGGCAGGATTCACGGCCGGTATATTAAGAACAGACCAAATCATTACGTTTGCGGCAAAATCTCAAGAAATGTCGTGAGTTTCAAGGCCCAACCCATTATCTATTCATTGACTTCAAAGCCGCATATGACTCGCTAGATCGAGCGGAGGTATGTCAAATCATACACGAAAACGGCTTACCTGTGAAGCTTATAGAACTTATCCAGGCTACGATGAGTGGAGCGTAGTGTAATGTTCGAATAAAGAGTTTTTCGATCAAAATTTGGTCAACTAAAACTTGACGCTTTCCCTTTCATCGTGCATTAAGAAAAAATTTCACACCTTTTATTTTGAAGATGTGTGCGTGAAGCATCATGCCTGATTAGCACTTCAGTTATCATAATTTCATCGAAGGATGAAGCAACACATCAAAATTTTACACGTGCATGGCGAAAATCCAAACTACTCTCACGTCAAGTTGGCGAAATTGTTGAATGTGGCTAAATCAACTGTTACCAACGTATTAAAAGTGTTCGGTGAGCGTTTGTCAACAGCCAAGAAAGTTGGATCAGGGAGAAATCGAAAGCCGGAGGCCACAGCGACGACAAAAAGAGTTGCCCGCTGTTTCGAGTGGAAACTCAACCTGTCCGTCCGATATGTCGCAAAGAAGCTGGGAGTGGCGCCTTCAACCGTAAATAGAGCTCAAAAACGAGCTGGACTGTCGACTTAAAAGAAAATGTTGACTCCAAATCGTGACGATAAACAAAACTTACGTCAAGGCAATCTTTAAACAGCTTCCTGGACAGGAATTTTATACGGCAACCGGCAGATATTTTCAAGCACATTATACTGTCAAAGTTTGCGAAGAAATATCTGGTGTGACAGGCCATCTGTACCTGTGGCTTGAAGAGCAACGTTTACATTGCGATCGGAATCGCCAACCAGGAAATTTATCTCAGCGAGTGCCTACAAAAACGTCTACTGCCTTTCCTGAAGCGACACAATTGTTCCGTTCTATTTTGACCGGATTTGGCATCTTGTCATGGTACGCTGCCAAAACGTGGTATGCTGCCAACAACGTTCAAGTGGTGCCCAACCCTCGCAACACGACAGAGCTCCACCCAATCGAACAATATTGGGCCATCGTCAAGCGGAACCGTAAGAAGACTCAAAAAGCTGTTGTAAGCGAGAAACATTCCAAGGCAAACTGGTGTTCTGCGTCGAATAAAGTAGTTCTTGTTCTTGTAGTAGTTTCACGATCGTCGATGATGAATTCGAGAATGTCGAAGAATTCATATAACTCTGCTCCCTTGTGACAATCGGCATTGATGTGAGCCGTGAAACTTGGAGATGCAACATCAATGGAAGCCATGCCTATTATAGACTCCGCAAAAATGTGTGTTCCGGAAATCTTCAACCCTGCACAAAGTGCATAATATATTATTGTTATATAATTGTAATATAACATATTATATAATTGTTAACTTGTCCAGTTGTTCTCTTCGTTGTTTGTCAAAAATCTCCGACTTTCACGTTAAAAAGCATTTTCTACCATTTAATTATCGGTTATTTTCATGAGTTACATATTCAGAGTGAATAATAAAGTTACCATATATGAATAAGACGAATTTCATAACTACAAATACGGAAATGCAGTTAAATTTTTAAACTTCTAAGCATATGATCAAATTTCAATTCAAAAAGGTACTTAAATTTGATTGAAATCAGGTTTCCTAAGTATCATTTCTTATCATATATCAATACAGGTATACCTCGATAGTACGTACATCAACCCTCCCACTTCAAATCGCAATTGCATAAAAACTAGAGAGTGATCTGGAATATAACACAACCAAAAGAAAGAGCAAAACCTTGTTCTTTCTTATGGTTGTATAAGATTTCAGATACAATCAGCAGTTTTTATGGAATCGCGGTTTGAAGCAAGAAAGTTGATGTACGTACTATCGAGGTATACCTGTAATGGCAAACAAAATACCTTTATTATGATGTGGAAGGAAATATTTCTCTCATCACCATGAGGCCACCAGAAGTGGACAGTATTTTTTGCTAGAACGAAAGATATGAAAAGAAAGTGTTGATAGTTCCGACAGTGTACGTAGGGTATGAAAAATTGTGAAGAAGTACAGGGTGCGGCAGAAAATAATGCGAAAATTTGTTCTATTTCTTTCAAATCCCATTTTCAACTAATTAAAGCAATAATATCAACATTCGCGAGTGCAGTTATCTATATAAAGTCCATTTAAACAAATTTATTCAATGTGTCTCCCATTTTTATTAATAACATCCTCGAGCCGACACCTTTCGGACGTAGTCCCCCGACATTGACTGCCATGTGCGTGTTATGGTTGACTTCAGGGTTTTCACACTAGGGTGTGTTGTTTTGCAGGCTCGTGCTTCAACATATGCCCAAATTGAATAATCCAACGGATTAAGATCTGGACTGCTAGGGGGCCACAAATCGTTCGGCCAAAACTTCATGTTATCTTTCAACCATTGTTGGGTTCGATTGGACGTGTGACACGGCGCTCCATCCTGCTGTAAGACAACGTTTCGGTCCTCGGAGAAGTTGCCCTTGCACTCAGGGAAGCACTTGATCCTTTAAAATACCGATATTCACTTCGGTATTGATTTTAACTCCAGCATCAATGAAAACAGGCGGAATTTTCAAACTGTTGAACGCCACCAAGCCAAACATCATGACACCAACCGGATGTTTGGTTAGAAATTTGAATTTCACTTTTTCCGGAACGTTCTCCATTTTTTGCGGTGAAATGAACCGGTCCGTGCGGCTGTTGGCCACAGCATCGATGCTGAAAAGCTTTTCGTCGGAGAACAACAAGGAAAGTTATCTCCTGGAACGAGTCACTCGTAGTTCCTTGACCCTTTTCGTAATCAAGTTGCGTTTCACTCTGGCTCTGAAAGATGCCTGCAGGTCTCCTTTCATGATTCTCCGCATAGATTTCTCCGAAATCCTTTGCAAGTTTTCTTATGGAACGCACTGGGTTGGGAGCAATTTTTGCACGGGCCGATTTGATCACGTTCGGCGTGCGTGCAAAGCGCGGACGTCAGCTTCCCGGCTTCCGCTGCTTAGGACCATCCTGCAGGGACTTTTTCATGCAGTAAACTATTGCCAAATGGCACCCTATCACCTTGTCAATCTCTTTCGGCTTCTTCTGGGCGAGCAACAAACTGGTGATCACTTCTTTCGCGAACATTTTGACGAAATTGCAATAAAACAAATAGAATGTTTGGATGCAGCACTTGAAAGTAAACATAAACAAATACACTTTTGACAGAAATTAGGCACTAGCTACCCGAATTAACCCAATGCTCAAGTTTGAACATTTTCGCATAATTTTCTGCCGCACCCTGTATTTCAGGAGGACATATCATATAGTAAAGGTGTTCCGATCCAAATTTGGTCAAACAGTAATGTGTGTGATTCGATCAAAGTTTTTATAAATAAGTAGAATTTTTCCATTGGGCGGAGCTTTGGCGTGCTGGGAGGGTTCTTAACCTTGCCTTTTTTCCATAATGGCAAGATGTCAAATCCGACCAAAATAGAACGGAACAATAGTGTCGCTTCAGGAAAGGCAGTAGACGTTTTTGTAGGCACTCGATCAGATGAATTTCCTTGTGGACGGTTCCGGTCACAATGTAAACGTTGCTCTTCAAGCCACAGGTACAGATGGCCCGCCACACCAGATATTTCTTCGCGAGCTTTGACAGTTTAATGTGCTTGAAAATATCTGCCACCTGGTTGCTGTATAAAGATCCGGTCCAGGAAGCTGTTTAAAGTCTGCCTTGACGTAAGTTTCATCAAACTTCGTCAGCATCGTCGTGTACAACTATCGCGATCGTGCTTTGGCCGACGTGTTTTGTTTATAGTCACGATTTGAAGTCACCACGTTCTTGTAAGTCGACATTCCAGCTCATTTTTTAGCTCTATCCACGGTTGAAGGCGCCACCCCCAGCTTCTTTGTGACATCTTGGACGGAGAGGTTGGGGTTCCGCTTGAACCGGCGGCAAACTCTTTTTGTCGTCGCTGTGGGCTCCGGCTTTCGATTTCCCACCGATCCAGCTTTCCTAGCTGTCGACAAAAGTTCACCGAATACGTTTAATACGTTGGTAACAGTTGATTTAGCCACATTCAACAATTTCACCGACTAGGCGTGAGAGTAGCTTGGATTTTCGCCATGCACGTGCAAAATTTTGATACATTGCTTCTCTTCCTTCGACGACATTTTGATAACTAAAGTGCTAACCTCAAAATAAAAAAACAGGCATTATTGCACGATGAAAGGAAATGCGTCAAGTTTAAGTCGACCAAATTTTGATCGAAATATCCTCTATTTGTTGTTGTGATTTGAAGAGCAAGTTTTTCATAACTACAAGTACGATTAACCAATGATTAAATAAGTTTACGTCAACTAGTGTTTGCAAAAACGGCTACTGCCATTCACCCAAAATCACACGAGTTCTGTGCTTTTTTGGCCTGATTTGGTATCTTGCCATTATGGAAAAGTGGCTGAACAGTAGTATGCAGGAAACAACTTCAACATAGAACCAATGGGCTGCTATCCTCCAAACACCCCAGAACTTTTTCCAATTAAAATACATCGGGCTATTATAAAACGAAACCTAGGGTAATCAAACGGACCAAAAGGAGCACATAATGAGAAAGATTTTGCTAAAAAGTGGGAAAATGCTTCCAGAAAGGTGACTGAGGACACAGTGCAGAACTTAATGGATGGTATCAAACGTAATGTTAGAGCATACGAATATAACAATTCCGAGTAATAATATTTTGAACTTCATAATTTCTGAATTAACCCTTTGTAACGATGATTTTTTTTCGCATTCAGAAATAAATGGAAATAATGAATTTTCTCTAACAAGATTTTGCTGTGCGCATACCCAATTATGAAACTCCATAATTTCACACCCACGTGCAACCCCACATCCCTGGTCCTACGCACGTCACTGCTTCTTCTCACCTATATCGGCCGCCCATCTATAGCAATAATGCGACACAACCATCGAGACCACATCGATTTCCCCTGGGTGAGCACAGTGATCTTATGATCGCTTGACTGGCGCTATCGCACAGCACACCCCAATAAAGTAGCACATCAAATGAATAGCTAAGCGATAGATAACACATGTGCCCAAAGTGCGTTCGGCTTCAAGAATGAAGCATAGAGAATTCTTCCATAATTAATAAAAAAAAATAGTTATCTTCTCTACATTTCGGAGGGCTGAGGCAGGTGCCTCATTCGCCAGATCGATTCACTCAGCTGGAGTCAAGCTAATGGCAGCATGAATGGGTTTTCGTCGGATAGACAGGAAGCGTGAGATAATTAGGTTAGCGCCACCACCTTTGTTTGGAGGATTCGTCTAGCCGCTAGTCAAGGCTCGGGAGCACGATTTGCGTAAACTGTGAATAAATTCGAGTAGTTCTTGGAGGTGGTCGGAGACTCGTCGCTTTCTCTCCATCTTGGAGCTGATAAAAATGTCTCATAAGTTAGTGATTTTATGGGCAAGTGAGATGAATGGAACGACAAGCTGGCGCTTTCAACTTCAATATGGCCTGATGAAATCGAAAGATTTACGTATGATGGGTAGGATATGCATTGGAATTTTCCCACACCTACAATATCAATTGCTGATAACAACGCTTCATCATGCTTCCAAAACCGGTTCCGAGCAGCAACATGTTGCTTGTGTGTAAGCTACAAATTAGTAAAATAAAATGTCAATAATCAAACATTCCCATGGTGACGAACCGTCCGTCATTGCCGGCTGGTTCGCGGGAAACATCATCGGATGAATGCGTGCGACAAGTGTTCGGTCGTTCGTTCACACATGATGCATTTATGGTTTGCAAACAAAACTACGACTGAAGGCAATGATCTCATTTCCCTTTGGTCAAATAGGAACATACACTCCACAGCAAACCGGCGATGTGACATTGAGAAACAGGAAGTGCACACCTCGATTTGTTGTTGCTAAGAAGGAAATGGTAGGATTCGGGGAATTCTTCACCGGTACTTTTTTTTACGGGTAAACTATGCGTTGCGTTTTCAAACTGGTTATAAGGCCACGACTGGTGATTTAAAATTTCTAATGAACGTGGGTGCTATGAATCATGGCATGAAGTGTTCCTAACACCTTCACATATAACATGGAATGCAGTAAGCATCTTGATAAAGAAAACACTTTTGGACCACCAGCCATCTCAGCATTGTAGCCGTTTCTGGCACAACTCATAACGTCACCGTTTGCCATAAAAAAGGGACGGCTTTGCTATGCTCACTTTTATTGCCAGCATCACATGTATCAAAATCATATCAAATTAAATTGGAAGTATCCGCTGACGTTTGCAGTCGCCTATCCCTGGCCAAGCCTCTGAACTCGTTCGTTTCTCGCCCATCACAAAGCATCCTTGCCTAAACCCCTTTTCGAGTAGAACTGCAACATTCAACCAGGAGTCAACCAACCAACTTCTTCGCAATTTTCGCTCACCCTCGCTCGCTCGCGCACGGATTATTTCTTTTTATAGCCGCAAAGCATCCCCGCCAGCAAAACTGTGCTTCCGAATCATGCGGGACATTAAATTTTAATTGCCTCCGGATTCCCTGGCTACCCCTGTGGATGGGCCAGCACTGGCCGGTCATCTGGGAGCAAATAAACGTTTATAGGTCTTTGTTTCATCGACCATGCGTCCCCTCGACCTGGCTACCGTGGGCATCAGCACCGATGCAGACGCTCTGATTTTGGCTGCAGATCTGCCGTTGACAAGGGCAATTTGACGCTAATATGACGGTTGCATACGTAACCTATTCAACTGAGAGATTTCAACATCGCACCCCAATTCTCGTTAAAGCCATCCGTTCCCACAAAACGTAACCGAAGAACGTCTCGAGAGCCGATAATGAAAAGTGCATAAAAACTTTAATTAAGCTTTTTCGTTCGCTCCGTTATGTAAACATATTGGTTGTTGTTGCTGTTGTTTTGTTTGACATTTCAGAGTTTTACAGCGAAGCCTTCTACTTAAAAAAAAAAGAACGTGTCAGTACCACACACGAACCTCTCTTCGGAAAGTCCGTTCACAATTTCTCGGATATTAAACCTATTGCGGCCACGAAACAAAAAAAGGCAGTCCAGTCTTAGGGCGAAGCCGCATGGAACGTGTCAATATGTACTTGTTGATAAATATATGAAACCCTTCTTCCACCAACTCAACCCGCAAGTGGCACTGGTTTGGTCTATAAAGCTCTGTTGACACATTGAAAAGATTGACAACCTCTGTTGTTGGTCGTGACAGAAATTCCTATTCATGTGACACAGGCCGCCAGTACCAATCGTCCGATTCCACATTCTGGTGAAGCTTGGAACACTATGAACTATGACGATCCACAAAAGCACCCATTAAGGCATACGGAACGAATGAATTCCCGAAGACGAATGCGCGGTCAATCAAATGCTTCGTTTCTTTCTCGCTCTATTATGTTGATGGCAAGTCGCATAGTTTTTGTTGCATGCCAGAAAAGTGGCCAGAACAGAAAAGTTGATTTAGAACCTTTTCGTGGCATTTCACGTTGTATGCATATCACATTTTGCTAATTACCAGCTTCTAGATTTCACATCGCTACGTACCGTTCCTATTGTTTTTGGGTCAATGTGACCCGAAAAGCACCTTCAAAACGCGGTGAAAATAACAAACTATCTGTCTGAAATATCATGACTTTTCCGGTTTTGAAGAAACTTTTTTTTTAGGTAAAATCATACATCATACTTTTCCGAATGAGAGCGTTTCCAGGCGAAATGACCTGGAAATGTGGAAAATAATTTTCGATATTTTTTTATTCGAATGAAATTTTGCATACGCGTTTGGCTTAAGAGACTGAGCATTTTCCGCGCTAATATAGATTTTTGTGACTCAAGTGTCAGTTTAAAAAAGGCGTAAGCATTTTGAATAGCACTTCAATTGATAACTTGTAGCTCGAAAACCTTTGGTTGTACAAAAAAATCTGTCCAAGAAGTTGTGACCCTATGTGTGAAGGGTGTGAAAAAATATACACTGAGAAAAAAAATCGGAAAAAACCGATGATTAACATAAATATTTATATATCTCAAAAAACTATTTTTTGATTTTATGATTTTTGACAGATAGAGACTTGAAGCTGTTACACAAATTTTAGCGGAGATTTCAGGATGAAGAAATGTCAGGCAAAAAAATTTTTAAAACATCAATTTTCGGTGCGTTTCTTAAAATTTTAAAATTGTCGAGAATGAACGTATTTGGATTATATAGTCTGATTTTTTAAGTATTTTATAATTAACTAGCTGATCCTGGTGCGAGCGTTGCAACGCCTGCAATTAAATGAATGAACATTACATAGAACTGACGCTCTTTTTTATTTTTTTGAATGAGTTTTTTTATGACTAAGACCTCCCCCCTTCCAGAAGGGAGAAATGGTCTCAAACAATCATAAAAACCTTCCCCAGTCCCAAAAATCCCTGCATACATATGTTCACTCTGATCGATCAGACAGACAGTCAGACATAAATTCATTTTAATATATATAAAAATCCTGCGTCCAATAACCCGCACATGCCAAACGCGGTTTCATTTACTTGAATAGTTCTCGAATTATGCAGAAATTTGCGTTTCATTTACATGGGAGCCCCCCCCCCTTTCGGAGGGCAGAGGGGTCTCAAACCACCATAGGAATATGTCTCTCCTTCAAAAAAATCCACATGCCAAATTTGATTCCATTTGCTTTATCAGTGCTCGAGTTATGCAGAAATTTGTGTTTTATTTGTTTGAGAGCCCCCTCCCCCCCTCCCTTCCCGCCAGAAGGCGGAAGAGTCACAAATCACCATAGAAACATTTCTCTCCTTCAAAAACCTCCATATGCCAAATTTGGTTCCATTTTCTTGATTAGTTCTCGAGGTATGCATAAATTTGTGTTTCATTTGTATGGGAGCCCCCCTCCCCATTCAGAAGAAGGGAGGGGTCTCAAATCAGCATAGAAACAGTATTTATCTTCAAACACCTCCACATGCCAGATTTGGTTCCATTTGCTTGATTAGTTCTAGAGTTATACAGAATATTGAATTTTATTTGTATGGGACCCCCCCCTTTCAGGACGGGGAGGGATCTCATAGAAACCTTTCTTGCCTTCAAAAACTCACACATGCTAAATTTAGTTTCTTTTGCTTGATTAGTTCTCGAGTTATGTAGAAATTAGTGTTTCATTTGTATGGGAGCCCCCCTTTCCCGAGATGGGAGGGGTCTTTAACTATCATAAGAACCTTTCCCGGCCCCAAAAATCCCAGCATATAAAATTTTTCGCTGATCGGTTCAGTAGTTTTCGAGTCTATTAGGTTCAGACAGACAGACAGACAGACAGAAATCCATTTTTATATATATATAGATCGGCTCTACGTGATGATCTTCGTAAGGGCATTCGTTCTTGAGATACGAAAATACGATCTTTTCATAAGCTTTTCAAGATACTGAAACATCAAGAGTTGGTTTTTCAAAATCTATATAAATAAAAATGATGGGGTTTCCTTTGTCACGATTTAACTCATGAGCGGAAGGACAGTTTGGCAAGATTTCTGCTTTGTTGGATTCGTCCTGGGCACCGGAAGGTTCTAATGATGGTTTGAAACCCCTCCCTTCTCTGGAAAGGGGGGCTCCCATACAAGTGAAGCACAAATTTCTGCATAACTCGAGAACTGATCAAGCAAAGGAACCCAAATTTAGCATGCGGAAGTTTTTGGAGGCAAGCAATGTTTTTATGGTAGTCAGAGACCTCTCCCCTCTCTAGAAAGGGAGGCTCTCGTACAAATGAAACAGAAGTTTCTGCATATCTCAAGTACTAATCAAGCAAATGGAACCAAATTTGGCATATGGGGTTTTCTAGAGGAGAAAAATGTTTTTTATGGTGGTTTGAGAACCCTCCCCTCTCCTAGAAGGGTTGCTGTCATACAAATGAAACTGTAATTTCTTCATAACTCTAGATCTAATAAAGCAAATGGAACCAAATTTGGCATGCGGGGATTTTAAAAGCAATAAATGTTTCTACGATAGTTCAAGACCCCTCCTTTCTCTGTGTTAGGCTGGGGGCGGTGCTCCCATACAAATGAAACAAAAGCTTCTACACAACTCGAGAGCTAATCAAGTAAATGGAGCCAAATTTGGCAGGTAGAGGTTTTTTGAAGGCAAGAAATGTTTCTAAGGAAATCGAGACCCTCCGCCCTCTGTAAGAGGGGGGCTCTCATACAAATGAAAAACAAATTTGTGCATAACTCGAGAACTAATCAAGCATATGGAACCCAATTTGGCATGTGGAGGTTTTCGGAGAAGATAAATGTTTCTATGGAAGTTTGAGACTCCTCCGCCATCTGGAAGGGGGCGGGAGTGGGGTTTCCATACAAATGAAACACAAATGTCTGAATAACTCGAAAACTTATCAGGTTAATGGAACCAAATTTGGCATGTGGAGGTTTTCGAAGGCAAGAAATATTTCTAAGTTGACTCGAACCCCTCCCTTCTCTGAAAGGAGGGCTCATATACAGATGAAACACAAATTTCTGAATAACTCGAGAACTTATTAAGTTGATGGAACCGAAATTTGGCATGTGGAGGTTTTTGAAGGCAAGAAATGTTTCTATTGTGGTTTGAAACTCCTCCGCTTACTGAAAGAGGGGTCTCTTATACAAATAAAACACGAATTTCAGCATAACTCGAGAACAAATCAAGCAAATGGAACCAAATTTGGCATGTGGAGGTTTTTGGAGGGTAGATTTCTATATACATAAAACTGAATTTCTGTCTGTCTGTCTGCCTGTCAGACCTTTATAGACTCGGAAATTTCTGAACAGACCAACGTGAAAATTTATATGAAGGGGTTTTTGGGGCTGGGGAAGGTTCTTATGATTGTTTGAGACCCCTATTCTCTCAGGAAGGGGGGCTCTGATACATATGAGACACAAATTTCTTCATAAATCGAGAACTAATCAAGCAAATCGAATCAAATTTGGCATGTGAGTGGTTTTGAAGGCAATCATTGTACGGTGGTCTGGAAGGGAGGGCTCCCATTTAAATGAAACACAAATTTCTACCATAAATGAGAATTATCCAGGATACTTAAACACAAAACGTGTATTTCTCGGGTAAGAAGCATGTTTTGATAGAAGTTTGAACCCCTGCTTTTTCAAGAAAAAAAAACTCATTCAAAAAAACCATAAAAGTGCCAATTACATTTAATTTTCCTTCATTTAGTTGCAAGCGTAGCAGCGCACGCACCGGGCTCAGCTACTGTATAATACATTTTGCGCTATTCTCTCTTGGAGCGCAAGAGGACTGAATGAACGGTTGCGGTTGCATCAAAACACGTTCATTTTAGCTAATAGTTGAGATTTTAAAAATGCTTTAAAACTTGACCTTAGCGACACTTTTTTCACTTCAGATCTCTCCACCCAGAAGTTTTCTCTAAAACTGATATTAGAGCTCCAAGTTCTTGCACACAATTTATTAAATATACAATAAGAAGCATAATAGGCATGTTTGAACCATTTTACCCCATATCTTTTGAACCGTTCATCCAATCACCTTGCTGTTAAAAACGAGAGTTGTAGGAAACTTAACAAACATTTCAAAAGAGTTTTGTGGTAACTGGAAAAACGCGAATAATTTATGAAAAGGTCGTATTTTCGAATATTATTCGAATATGATAAATTTAGTTTTATCTCGAGAACGGATGCTTCAACGAAGATCATCAAGGGAGCTTAACCATTTTAAAATACATTAATTGTTATTTTATATATTCTCCGTGCGAGGAGTAACGATTATGATGTTGAAGGAGATGTTCGCTCATCACCATGAGGCACCAAGAGTGAACAACAATGTTTTTGGCTAGAATTGAAAGATATGAAGAGAAAGTTTTTGATAGTTCCGCTAGTGTGCGGCAGGCTCGGAAACATAGCAGATGTTTTAGGAAAATTGAGCGAAAAGGGCATGTGTACAGTGGTACTCAAACCAACGACATTTTTGCGGAAGTTAACAACTATAAATTGATTAAATGAGTCTAAATTGCTTTTAAATAAATCGGCAACATGATTTTGTTGATTATCGCTGAAATAATGACATATTTGGTACATAGGCCGAATGAAGGCTAACTTTACATCCCGGTACCCTATGAAAAAAAATGGAAAAAAATGGAAGGGTCCTACGCTGCCCTGGGATGCATAGTTGACGTAACCACCATCGGTATGATTGTTGAAAAAACGCGTTTTTCCGGGTTTAAGCTGAAATGCAATGTATACCAACAATTATGAACAAATGTTCTGTCCATTTGATGAAGTTTTACTAATAAAAGTGGGCCAGCATGATAATTAGAATAGTTTCATTTTTTTTATCATCTTTAAAACGCGTACGCCAACTTATGCAAATAAACAGGCATATTACTGAACGTTTATTCTCATAGTTTGGCGTAACAACCAGGCTGCTCTGTTCTGAATAATATGTCGTAAATTAGACTCTCGCCAATTGGCTTCTCTAATACGAACGAAAAGTTTCAACCAGCAAAGCTCCCATTTGATTTTGCCGATATCTACCATCGGACTTAACAGTCCAGAAAATGTTCGACTCTTTGAAAGAGCGTCAGTTGGGAAAAACAAGAATGTTGCAGTTACAGTTTCTACTGTAAGGTGTTGAGAGACCTGAACATAAAATTTACCCAACTGAGGCATGAAGAGTGCGAACGTTGTCAAGCCCATCGTGTTCACGAAAAGCAGACAGGGCGTTCTGCTAAAGCTGATGATACTGATCAGGGAGTATCAACAACGAACGAAGTCCAATGTGAGTTGTGTGGAAGGATCACGGACGAGCGATTGCTGGGCGAGATGAATATGATAGCGATCGGTTAAATGCGGAAATCAACAAGTTGGTCTTCTCGGTTGATCTTCAAAAGGTAACCTTTTATGCATATCAGTCGTTGTGAATTACTTATACCTAATTTTACGATTGTAGGTGGTCCAACTTCCAAGAATGGAATCATTAAAAGAAGTAATTTTCGCCTAGCACTTTCACATTTGTTCACAAAGAACTTTATATGCCAAAGTTGCCTCTTATGCATTCATATCATTTTGTGGCCGGTACAACGATACTCTTTGTCCAGGGAAGTCGAGAAAATTTCCTACTTGTAAATTTTCATGAACCGTACCGGGAATTGAATCAAGGCACCTTCAGAATGGTCTTGCTTTGTAATCCTCTATGCATACACGCAGAGTTTTTGAAGACCCTAGGCCGAGGTGGTGTTATGGCGGCTACTTGGAATGCTGTGAGCTTTCGGAACGTGTACAATAAATGATTACGTCAATTTTAACACCCACTTAATAGATCCTTATGCAATTTTACTACCTGTGCTTTTGATTATATATCAGAATTTCAGGCTCATCCCTTTTCACTTTCTCGCCAAGGAAAAAAATCCATCAATTCTATCCCATTTTCAACTCCAGATGCCTATAAAGGCAGTATTATGGATAAAGTATCACTGATCGTAAGGAACCGGCCAGTTGTGTTTCAGACTATATATGTAATCTCTAATCTACTTTCCCTGGTGCATTCAACTTCGGTTACAGCCACCCGTGATGTTATATGTGGAGAGACGTCATTCATGCGACCAAATGGTGCTTACGCCAAACCGTTCTTTTCAATTTATCTCGCAAATTTTTCGAAGAAACTTTTTTTGTTTTTACTTGGAGGTAATGTATTATAGGGTAAAGAATGCAAAAAACCAAAAAAGTGATTTTCGGTCGTCTTGGCGCTTACGTCAACTATGCATCCCAGGGTAACGGTCCCGTAACGGTCCTAATTTCAGATCATCCATGAAATTCCCAAGTGTTGTAGAATCGGTTTAAATTCGGTCTTTCTACAGTTGCAGTAGGACCACAATCTACAGACATTTCAAATTTATTTGTTATTACGCATTACAAATTACAAATATAATTGTTATTATCATTTTATATTATAACATCCCTTCACAATATGTTAAACTACTATTTTCAGCTTCGCATTCATGGATTGTTGTAAATCTTAGCCCACCTAACTCACGATATGTATATGAAATGATAGGATTGTTTTTGAAGTTTTTTTAAAAAAGGATCATGTACTACATAAAGCGTGTTCCGATCAAAATATGGCCAAACAGTAATGTGTGTGAGTCGATCAATGGTTTTATTAATAAGTCAAATTTCTTTTTTTCTTTTCCAAGAAGTTAAAACAGAAAACAGGAGAAATATTCAGCTAAATTACCTTTTCACCGAATGCAAATTACCAGGTTTTTCGTTTAACACCTGCCATAAGATTTTGTACAGTCTCCTTGTCCACTTTATTTACCGCAGAACGCCAGCTTGTCTTGAACTGTTTCTCGCTCATGACAGCTTTTTGAGTCTTCTTAAGGTTCCGCTTGACGATGGCCCAATATTGTTCGATGGGGTGGAGCTCTGGCGTGTCGGGAGGGTTCATGTCCTTGGGAAGCACTTGAACGTTGTTGGCAGCATACCCCTTCATGGCCTTTTTTTCGTAATGACAAGATGCCAAAATAGAACGGAACAATTGTGTCGCTTCAGAAAAGGCAGTAGAAGTTTAAGTAGGCACTCGCTCAGATAAATTTCCTGGTTGGCGGTTCCGGTCGCAATGTAAACGATGCTCTTCAAGCCACAGATACAGATGATCTGCCACACCAGATATTTTTTTTGTGAATTTTGGCATTTTGTGCTTGAAAATACCTGCCACCTTTCCCCGTCCGGTTGCCGTATAAAATTCCTGTCAGGAAGCTATTTAAAATCAGCCTTGTACCCCGCAATCAAACTTCGTCAGCATCGTCGTGTACAACTTTCGCGATCGTGCTTTGGCCGACGTGTTTTGTTTATCGTCGCGATTTGGAGTCACCACTTTCTTATTAGTCGACAGTTCAGCTCGTTTTTGAGCTCTATCCACGGTTGAAGGTGCCACTCCCAGCTTCTTTGCTACATCTCGGGCGGAGAGGTTGAGGTTCCGCTCGAAACAGCCTGCAACTCTTTTGTGATCGCTGTGGCCTCCGGCTTACGATTTTCCTCGCGATTCAGCTTTCCTGGCTGTCGACAAACGTTCACCAAACACTTTTAATACGTTAGTAACAGTTGATTTATCCACATTCAACAATTTCGCCAACTTGGCGTGAGAGAAGTTTGGATTTTCGCCATGCACGTGCAAAATTTGATAACATTTTGATTTATTGACAACATTTTTGAAATATTAATCTCAAAATCAAAATAGAGGCATGATGCTACAGGTATCCATCTTCAAAATGACAAGTATGCAACATTTTTTAATGCACGATGAAAGGAAATGCGTCAAGTTTTAGTCGACCAAATTTTGATCAAAACACCCTTTATTCCACGAAGTAAAAATTTCCTTCTTCATAAAAAAAATAATTCAAAAATTCAAAACCAAACATTGTTTATGATCCTACGTTTTCTATTTGACATACATAACAAATCATTTATGGGCCCAGTATGAAACAAGAGTTAGCGGGGAATTGAAACTTTCTTTTATTATATCACGTTAGAAATTTTCATTGTTTCAGAGTTTCAATCATCGAACACTGCGTGGCATTTTATTATTATGAGTACAATATTTAGTAGGATATTACAATATCATATTATTTTTATCACAGCATCATTGTACATCATTTTAATCATATTCAAATTATTATTTTCAAAAAAATATATTAAATAAGCTGATTACAGGTAGAATAGGTATTTTATTGCATTCTATCTTAAGTTGTTTTTTTTTCATTGGATTTCACAAAAATTAAAAAATTCTCTTCAATTCTGCTGAATATCTTTATCCATAAGTCATGAATACTTACATATTTTTATTGTGTAATATGTTTATAAATGATTCATGGTTATAAATAGTTCATTTAAATGAGAAATAACCTTCACATTTCTTAGTTACATTCATCGGCCAATGATTGTGCTGGAAAAAGGAACCTAGCTGCATATTATTATAATGTGCCCATAATTATTTCAATTATTTCTTCATATTATTTTATTAACAACCATTCATTTAATTCCATAGCATGACCTAAACATTTGCCGATTATTACTATTTTTTATGATATTATTTTATTTATAACCTTATTGAAACTACCGAATGATGAATTCCACATACTATTACTTATAGATCTCGGAGAGAACGACTGGTGGGGATCAGTATTTGCACCACTCACCGTCAGTATTTTCATCTCTCCGAGTTCTATAAGTAATAGTAATAGTAATAGTGTCTTTCAATTTCAAAGCCTGCCGTTGCCCTATACGGAACTATCAATACAGTTTCTCTTCATGTCTATTCGTTCTAGCAATAAATTACCGTCCACTCCCGCTTGGAGATGAGAAATTATCTACTTCTGACAAACTTCATCAAAGATCGTTAATTCCGCGCATGGGAGAATACACAAAACAACAATCATTGTATAGCTATTATATTTATTTTCAATATTTCATCGTCATTCTCATAACCACCTCAGTTTACATCGTCACTATTGTCAGTGTAGTAGGTACCTATTAATTCTACTTTTCTTTCCACAAACCTTGTTTTACTCCGAAGTTTTATCCAATAACTATTGAATGTTTTAATCCACGCATCGAAACTGACCTTTAATTTATTTTCTTTCCCTGTTAAAGTCCGCTGTCTCAAGAACTATTAAAAGTTGTCTTTATTACAGTTTCTGAAATACATTTCAACTAAATCACAATTTCGCACAACCATTCTGAATCGATTCAGCTTTACACCTGAAATGACGTTTAACTCTTAAAAATCAAGCATACTTTTCTGTATCTAGAAATGAGAAAAAAAAATAGTATTATCCATTTAATTCCAACTACCTTTGCTGAATGAAATGGAAAATACTAATTTTTCTTCTCATTTCTAGTTACAGAAAAGTATGCTTGATTTTTACTACACTAAATAGCTCAAACTCTCTAGAACTCATACTTTTCTGATGTTTGGGCCTAGGATAGGATCTGGCAAGTAGTCATTCAAAAAGAGACCATATTGAGGTCAAAACCCTTGGCAGAGGGATAAATAAAGATAGCAAGTCAGATAGCTTAGGTGGTAAGAGCATCTAGAAGTTAAGAGCCCGTTCTAGGTTTATTTCAAACTGCAACGCCTAGAAGGAAAAGGAAAAGTCATTTGTTTTCTTCGGTGACAAAGCAAGACGATTGCAGTTGTCGGATCTTATCTAAGGTCTGGACAAGTTTCTAAATAAGTACAGCAGGCCATGTTCAGAGTTAGTTTTGAAACGTGTGGATTACTACGTTTTCCATATGTTACTGTGATTTAATCGTTAAAAACAGACACCAGTTTCTTTAATTTGCGAAAAATTTCATGTAGATACTCTTGTTGTGGTGATTCCACACATTTAGACTTCTGCGCGTGAATTATTTGTGTCGGCTCACAGATATGAAAAAGAACACGTACTAGTAAATAATGAGCAGTACCATGTTAGCACGACTATTTTGAAAATTAAGCATAACTAACAAGCACAATTGTGGCACATACGCTGAAAATAAGCGGAAAAATGGTCAACTGAAAAATCTTCGAATTCATGCAACTTACAATATGTATATCATGGTTTTTATGTCACACTCGAAACGAGTCATTCTTTAGCTACTTCGATTAAGGATAACTGAAATAAGATAAATAATTCAACTCAGTGGGTTAAACTAGGGTGAAATAAGCCATATCATTGTTCACAGAGCCATACGGTGGTTGAAACAACTTCTATTCGATTTTTCAGAAAATTTCACATTGGACTTGTCCTATTTGGTTGATCTTGAGCCACTCCGAGCAAAGATATCTATAACCTATTCAAAAATACAAGGGGAAGAGGGGTAAAACCAGCTATACCTTCGTTCACAGAGCCGTGCGGTAGTTGACACAGCTTCTATTCGATTTTCCAGGAAATCTCACTTTGGATTAGTACTATTTTGTTGATCTTGAGTCTCTCCTTCCAGGATAAAAATAACCATACGATTACAATAGAATAATATAATATAACATTAAAATCTATTTCTGACCACGAATCTTATTGTTCATGAATCAGATAAATAAAACATGCATATTGCCATTACAACAGATCTTCAATTCACTCTATATGCTGGGATTTTCAACAATTGTGAAACAATACAATAAATAGTAATTGACTCAAATTTGTTCGGAAAATAATGATTTTTTCTATAGTTAAGCTACATAATAACACCCATTTTCTATTGTGGATGGCTCAACTAACATAAGATTCTATTTTGGTTACAATCACTCCTATTGTCATCCTATCGTTGTGAACAATACTATTAACCTAAGTACTATAGATTCTATTGTATGGTAACAAAATATTCAATTGCAAATCTATGAGAATTTTTTATTCGGGTATAAATTATTCAACAATATAAGGGAAAGTGGGGTGAAATAAGCTCTATAACTCAACAACCATATCCGTACGGTGATTGAAACCAGTTTCATTCGATTCCCTAGACATTTTCCTAGCAGAAATGACTTGTTTACAAGCCGCGCTTAAAAGTGACAAAAGTTACAGATTTTTTCCTTAGTTTTCAACAGTTCTTACCCACTGTGGGATGGTGGCTTCCATACAGACATAAGTACATACATACATACATACATACATACATACATACATACATACATACATACGTACATACAAAAGATATTGTAAGGGATGGATTCTAATTTATTATGCTCATTAAAATAGGAAACAAATATTTCCAAATTGCAAAAATGCTACATACAAAACTTTCTCTACGACAAACTCAACTGAGTTATCAAAGTTGGTGTGAATTCATCAAGTAACTTAAGCGTGTTAGTTGTTAACTATTACCTCGTGGTAATTCCCGGTTTGCCTCATCAACTGAATTTATTTACTTTTAAACTATTGATAAGCCATAGCAAACAACGGACACAAACAACAGATTTAAAATCTACTATCCATCTTAATCAATATATCATACGGTATTACCGTCAAACCAACACCTGTCGAGCATGCTCATTCAGACTCTCGCAATGTGACAAAACATCTCCCAGTAAAGCACCCGTGCATTTGAAATCACCGCCAACTTGTCACACGACAACTTGAAAGAAAAGGTCCTACTCTTTCCCTTACAACGCAGAATGTCACCCGCAGCATCACCCAACACAACTCTGGCAGCCAGTGAGCTTTTCTAGCAGCTCTCCTTCTGTAGGAACCAACATCACATCGCGTCTAGCTAGAGCGCGCGCACTTTCAGCGTAGGTACACGAAACACTCCGGACGCAGAAGTGCTCCGATGTTGTGCAGCATTGTGACGGCGATGTTTTCCCGCTCCCCGACCGTGCGGCTTTGGTTTGTGCTTTCGAAAAAAATTGCGCCGCGTGTTTTGAGCCGTCGTGTATTGATGCATTCACCACATGCTGCTCACCCGCACGACGACGGACATCAGACGGTAACAAGCAACGGTCCAAGCGAGAACAGGTCGCCCCCATTGGCTAGTCGAGAGAGGGCGAAACCACTGTTGATGGAAATCCGTTATCCGTTCAGCGTGTGGCAAGGAGGATGTTCAGCTTCCGTCAGGTGTTTCGCGAGTGATTCCCTTCGGTCGGCGATGGTGAAGAGTGAAAATAAAAGTGAAATTAATTGCTGAACTTTGAACGCGACTGGTGAACCGGTTTTCCCGCCTGGAGAGAGATTCGATATTTCTCGGATATTTGAGAAGCTTTAATTTTCCGCCTCATTCGCTTTCCAGAAGAGGAGCCATTAGCATTTTCGCTAATCGAAGCAAACGTTTCGGGGTGTTTGTGTGGAAGCGAGTTCGGAGCCTAACCGTTTTCTAGAAAAGCGCTTCCACTGTGTTTTGGCAACCAATTCCATTCTCCGAGTGCATTTTGTTCCGGTCGTGCGTGAAATAACAGACGATTACAACAACGATTTCAAACTATTCCGCCGGAGAAAAAAAAACTAATAAGCCATTTGCAAGGAATGTGGCGAAGACAATCATCATCTTCAGAATAGTTTCGTCGAGTACCTTCCCAACGTTGCTGGATTCTACAGCAATGGTTAATGTAACTTAGAAACTCCATTGGTAGATCCTGAAATGTGAAGCAAAATGGGAACTGTTGTTTCTGCCCTTGCACATCATCCTGGCAGTGCACGACGATACGATGTTACTGGTTCCGTTGCTGCTCTACACATGAGCGCAGGGTGATATGAATTCAGAGGCAATAATCATGCCATTACGCGATCATCGACAGCGTGACAAAATCGCCAAGGGAAGATTATTCGACGCTGGCGTACGGTCGAGAATAGACAGTGTTTCGGCGGTGCGTTGTTCTAGTGGAGGTGATTATCGCTGAGATTTGGAACCAAGTTCAGTTTTCATCGGTTTAGACGTGGAGCTTTAACTGTTCGAAGAAGATTTCATCAGACACTAGGGGAAAAGAAGAAACCCAACGTCCATGGAAGGCTTGGGAGGGAAGATGATTGTATTTAGTGTGCTTTTGTTCAGTATTATCTGGTGTATTAGTGAGTGCAATGATATCATCATTTCGAATGGGTGAGTATTAGGAAAGTAATAATAATCACAAAAGGAAGTTATGTGTTTGAATCAAAATGTCATGATGAAGATTGACACAGTTAAAATTGGACTATTAAAGCAAGGGTACCCTTAGATTGGTATGATTAAAAAGGTCCTACGAATATTTTTTTTAAATGACGGCTTATTACAGTTTTCTCTCCACAACTCTATCCTGGAGGGCCAATTCAAAGAGGCCTGAGTATTGATCATTGTCTTGCTTAATTTTGGGATAGAATAATAAGGAAGGTAATTGCGCTGTATTGTTTCAATTGATTTGCGATGTCGTATAGCATAATTCAAAATCAGGCGTTAACTAAGTCACATTAAAATAACGTCAGTTTAAAAAAAAAATCTTGATACAAAAGTTTTGGCAGTAAGGAAAATTATGAATTCTAGCGAAAATATGTGCAACATTTTAATTAAATTTAGAAGAGTGGAGTCTAGTCGTTCTATTGACCGCTAATTTATCAACAATTTTCTAGCAAATTGATTTTGTCTGCTTCAAAATAACAACCAGAAACATCAGTTTACCCGGTCATCCAAGTACTTTTCATAAGAGTAGCATTCGAGCTTGAAAAAAGGAAAAACTACAAGGGACAGCCCAATGAGGTTTTACACAAAAGTGACGCAGGACTGTGTAGCAATGTGTAATGATTGTAGTAATCATTTGTTTCAATATTTCATGACGTTCGCCATTTGTAAAACTTCGACCATGCTGCTTTTGGCATAAGCTTGCTTTATATTTACGTTTCGGGATAATATAAAGACCGTTTAATTTTCAAACAGTGTTTGAAACCGTCCGAAGGATTTAAGGTAAGCGACGAAGGTAGCTATCTTAGCTACTGCAGGTTGCCATATCTAACAAACTTTTTAGCTGGGAAAATCAAATTGATCTTCCTAAAAATGACAAATTTAAACTCGTACGTGTTTTATCGATCTGTTTTGGTCTGTCGTATGGCCCTTTCACATCTTTGTAGATATTGTGTGACAATGCATTTCCCATATTTTCAACAGTTACTAATTACTCGTAACTGATCATGCTAATTTGCCAGTTAATGCATTGTCCACACATAGGGTATGAGTCCCTTAACTCAGCCTATTAAGCGGTAATCGATTACATTTTTTATTATAACTCATAAATTTTTTAAGCTGTAAGCGAGATTCAACTAGTTCAACACTTGCTAAGATAAGTTTGATAAGACATTTGGTAGTATGTATCACGAAAAGTTACACAACTCTTTTTATAAAGTCAGAAACTTTCGAGCGATATGTATTTATTGTCAGTCTATAAGCACCAAATTGGGTCTATTTGTGGATGCAACTTCGTCCCATTCGATGGATTTATTACTGAATGCAGTCTTTGAACGGTTTTTTTTTCTAATTTTATGAATAAAGGCATTGCTAGCTGTATTCGATTTACTTAATACAACTTTTCCTATAACATACTAAATTAAAACTGCCTCGTAACACTTAAGTGATGTTCATATATGATTTATAAGCCATTCAATAATGAAATCATTATAATTCACTATACAATGATTTTCTTCCTTCGGTTTGTGTTTAGATGAGCCATTTTAATAGAAACAACCACCAATTCATGCATTTCCACTTGAAATTTTACCAATAACAACCTTTTCACTACGTTATTGATACAACAGGCCATAGTTGGGAACATACAAAAAAATATGTACCCAACATTGGGTCTACAATTTTCTTGTAAAATCATTGTTATTTTAAAGGGTGTATTCGATAAAAATGGCACACACATATATACTCATCAAAATTAAACTGATCATCGGATTTTCTTGAAATTTTCAGGGAATGAAGAACTAATAATGAGTTTTGATTTACAACATTTGTTTTATTCAATTTCGTCTCCCATCCCGAATGCCTGCACCTTCCTTTTCACTCCACCCATCAAATTTTGTACATCCGATTTTCCCAATGTTTTTGTTGTTTTTACCCAAATTTTCTTCAATTCTAGCTCTGTTTTTATAGTTTTGGGATGTTTGCGAAGTTCCGTTTTCATAATTGCCCAGAATTTTTCAATTGGACGAAGTTCCGGTGAATTTGGTGGGTTCATATCCTTTGGCACAAATTTGACTCCGTTGGCTCGGTACCACTCCAATACGTTTCGAGCGTAGTGGCAGGATGCTAGATCAGGCCAAAACAGAGTTGATCCTTTGTGCTTCTTAATGAATGGCAAGAGACGCTTCTTAAGGCACTCTTCCATTTAAATCGCACCGTTTATTGTTCCGGAAGTGATGAAGGGAGCACTTATTTCACCACATCCGCAAATCGCCTGCCAGATTAGAAACTTCTTTGCAAATTTCGATAGTTTCTTCTTTCGAACATCCTCCGGAACATCGAACTTCGACTTGGCAACGAAATATTCTTGCCCAGGAAGTTGACGGAAGTCGGCCTTGACGTATGTTTCGTCATCCATCACGATGCAACCGGATTTGGTGAGCAGCGTCGTGTAAAGTTTCCGGGCGCGGGTTTTCACAGTGATGTTTTGTTTTTCATTCCGGTTTGGGGCTTTTTGCACTTTGTAGAAATGTAACCCAGCACGCTTCATGGTTTTCTGCACAAAACCGACTGACACCTTAGAACTTTATAGCGACATCTCGAATTGACATGTTTGGACGGTTCTTGAATTGTTGTACGACTTTCCTGGCCATTTTTAAACTTGGCAGATGTAAATAATACACTATGGATAAGATCTACTCAAATTTCTAGGTTTTTTACTCATACGATTCAAAAGTTACAGAAGATTCTCTGTTTGCCATTTTTATCGAGATACACCCTTTAGCAATGTGAACATTTAGTTTGTAACGTGTAACTATTTTCTGCACATCCATACTGCATTACTTGCTTTATCGATTCAATTAAGCCAAATGTAGATCATCTGTTCAGCTTAACCAGTAAAATTATGATGTCCCAAACGTTCAAGAAATCGAAAAGTACGCCGAGGTGAACAACTATAGGTTGATAAATATTGTCTCATATGCTTCGGATTACATCGGTAATCCTAATAGCAAAATGGTTTTGTTGATTATCGCTAAATTAATGACACATTTGGTACATAGGCCGAATAAAGGAGCTGAGCTAACATTACATCCGCTTACCCTATTAGCAATGATGATTGTGGCAGTTGATTACACCGTTCATATCACTCAACCGCCTTACCGAAAGATGACTCGCCAACTCAGATCACACTTATCATGCTTGTGGCTTGGTTAAACGACTGCATAACCAATGGCTGCCTAGCAACGGCTGCCTATCCAAAGGTTACAGGAGCGTCCGTTGCCCTGCCCAATGGTTGCTCCAACAGTGCAGCACTTTCCATTGCGTACAGTTCCTCTTAATGACAAGATCATACTGTACATACCTGTGATCCTCACTATTCCGTTGTATTTTAAGCCACAACCGAGTTAGCAGAAGCACTTATGGGAGAACAGTACAAAATGCACTAATGGGGTAGAATGACCCACACAATAAATCTGCTAAATACATTATCAATATTTACATAAAATAGCATAACTCATATTTTGTAAGTAAAATAAGGCATAAAATACATCAAAACATGATCAAAATTGAAGAAATTTTCATAACTGTATATCACATGTAAATAATATTGTTATTAAAATAAGTTCTTACCACGCGTTAATATCCATGGTTTGTAATAATTTCACTCCACATAGCGATACATGTGAAAACAAAAATTCAAGATAATATCAAAACTTCACTAAAATTCGACGTATTTTCGGAATACTTAGACAAAACAATGCAAAACTAAAACTGTGACAGAACACACCGTACGTGTGTACGTCTACACGCTTAGAAAAAACTACCAAATGGAGCGGTTAAGTGTGGGAAGCCAACGTTCAGTACAATCATGTTAGCCCAACCCTAATCATGGGTACAAATAACTTACTTCTGGTAAAGTTCTATCCAAAAGTAAGTAATTTGAACCCAATGATGGTAGGTAAACATAACTATACCCAATGTTGGCCTCCCTCACTTTAACTGCTCGTTGGGTACTTTTTCAGATAGAGTCTGGAAAAAAACAATTGCCTGTATTTCGGTTATTTACATTATTGAATTCAAGATCTTGTTTTATACAAATGTAGCGTTTTCTTCATACTTTTAAGAAAAAATACGGATAAAATTATTCGTCACGGTTTCGAAGGAATTCTCGAATTTTTCCTGTAACACGGCTCATGAGGCGGCGCACACCTTCTTCGTCCATCATTTTAGCTATCTTATTCCACCAGGTCTTCATCTGATTGATGTCTTTGACAACCTTTCCCTTTTGCCTTGAGTCTCCTCTTCATGAGTTGCCCAGTATTTCTCAATAGGGCGGAACTGGGGGCAGTTGGGTGGGTTAAGGTTTTCGGAACAACCTGGACCCCTTTCTCTGCATACCATTCTTGAACGACTTTGCTGTAATGACAGCTTGCCAAATCTAGCCAAAACATTACGGGATGGTCGTGGGATCGAATGAACGGCAAAATTCGTTTTTGGAGACACTCCTTTTGGTATAGTTCCGACGTCATTGTCTTATTTGTAACGAAAACTTTCGTTTTTTGCCACAGCTGCCAATGCCCTGCCAAATCATGAATTTTCGTGCAAATTTGTCGGCAAAAACAAATTTAAATTTGGCTGGAACATCCCCCGAGCCGTTGCCAAGTAAAATTTTTGACCTGGGATTTGCCGAAGTCAGCCTTGACATAGGTTTCATCGTCCATCAGAAGACACCCGTCGAACTTGGTCAGCACCTGATCGTATAGCTTCCGAGCACGGATTTTGGCCACACTATTCTGTTTTATGGTCCGATTTGGCTGTTTGCTGGCTCGATACGACTTGATTCCTTCCCGGAGTCGAGTTCTCCTCACGGTACTATGGGCAGCACACGAATTTTCTGGCCAAATCACGGTCCGACAGATTGGGATTCCTCTTAATCGTCTTCACAATCTTACCACGCAGTTTCCGGTCGACAGTTCCACTCCGACGATTGACTTGAGGCTTCCGAATCGTCGTCAATGTTTCCTTATACCGTTTGATAACGCGCCATACGGTATTTCTGGGCAATTTCAGTTGTTTAGCTAGCCTAGATGCAGACCACAATGGATTTTCCAAATAACTGTGCACAATTGTTTCCCTTCTTTCGGCTTCCATGTTGATTGTTTACAAAGTACAGTCGATTTGCGGAATGTCAAAAATACATACGTGAAGCTGACAAAATTCCCGACACGTGGGCGCCAAGAACTTCCAAATCCGTCCACCAGGAGCGCCACAATATGAGCAAAAGTTTGTTCCAATTCTAAATGAAGCAAGCCTTAGTAGAATATAATATATGTATTTACAGAAGAATCAACAGAAAATTCTATAGGTCGAAGAAAGGAGTTTTAGTGATAGAAGGGTCTAGTACGATGATGTCTGAAATCAATGGAATATCTTATCATAATACGACTAAACACATTATACATATATATACAATCCTCTACTGTTTATAATCACATTCCAGTCTTTTATGGAATAGTAATTGAAGTTCAGAATAAAATGCTGAAAAACAAATTGAGCATTACAAACATTAAATTGTCTTGCCGCTCTAAACTCTGATATGCAAAGATGTCCAAGGGGTGCTGAAATTATTAATTAAATGAGAATGGAAACTATACCCTGCTTGAACACGACCTTGAGTTGCAGCCACTCACTTTCCAATTGATTGAAATACTGAAAAAATGTGTAGATAACTTCAATAGCTCAATGTTGAAAATCAATGGTTTTTAATATTGGAATAGAGTCGTAGAAATAGTTTCGATCGATCGGAGTATACATTTTGAAAGTGTTTCGAGAAACGACTGAGATATTAACGATCAAAACCTGACCGCTTTTCGTGACGGTAACAATAGATTTTTGTTTTTGATTGTACTCTCAGTATAGAAAACAAAGCCGTAGCCCTACGTCAAAAGTCGCACGAGGGCATATCTGGTAAATATAAGGCCTGCTCAAACAAATTACGGGCCTATTGGGCGTCGGAAATCATGTCTTCAACCACTTTGTAGCCACATAGTACCGATTTTGAATGTGAACAAATTGCATCAAGTAAGTTCAAGTAGTTTGATCATGTTTGGGTAAAATCCGTCATTGGAAATCCAACGCATATTTTTGCAGTAGTCTATTTTCCACCCAAAAGTGCTAAAACAAGAATCATTTGAGTTGTCCTTTGAGACTGCTGATAACATTATTTCAAAATTAATTTCCTCGTGAACGTGCGGAGATTGGGCTTTATCAAGTTAATCTTCACTTGATATTGTTCTTTCCTTGTATTCTCCCATACGCGGGGTAACGATCTGTGATGATGTTGTTTTTGAGAAGGAAATAATTTCTCATCACCATGAGGCTCTAGGAGTAGAGAGCATTTTTTTTTTTTTGCTAGAACAAAGTTGTCAAGCATCCCCATGCGGGCAAAAGTCTGTGTTTTCTGTTTCGGAATAGGGTATGTGTCCCTTGACTCAGCCTAGTATGCAACAATCGATTACATTTTTTTATCATAACTCATAAAGTTTTTCAGCTGGAAGCAAAATTTAACTAGCTATACACTTGCTAAGATATGTTTAATAAACCATCTGGTAGTATGTATCACGAAAAGTTACACAACTCACTTTATAATGTCAGAAACTTTCGAGGGATATGGATGTAATGTCGGTCTATAGGCATCAAATTGGGTCTAATCATGGATGCAAGTTCGTCCCATTCGATAGATTTGTTATTGAATGTTGGCTATGTACGCTTTTTGCCGATTTTCTGATTCAAGGCGTTCCCAGCTGTATTCGCTCTACCCAACAAACAATTTTACTAACAATCAAACTATACTTAAACTGCTAAGAAACACTTAAGTGATTTTAACATATGATTTAGCGGTCATTCGGCAATCAAAACATTATAATTCACTCTACACAAATTTAGTTACTTTAGTTTGTGTTAAGATGAGCCATATGAAAAACATTCAACCAAAACTCAGACATTTGTATTGTAAATGTTACCAATAACAACATTTTTACTACGCTTTCCATACAACAGGCCATAATTGGGAACCTAGAAAAAAATATGTCCCTAACATTGGGTCTATGGTTTTCATGTTAAATCATTGTTATTTTACCTATGTGACCTGTTAGTTTATAACGTGTGACTATTTTCTGTACATCTTGGCTGCATTATTCGGTTTATAGGTTCAATTTCGGCAAATTTAGATCATTCGAAGAGCGTGTAGATAATCTGTTCAGCTTAACCAGTAAAGTTATGGTGTCTGAAAAGTTAAGGAAATCGAAAATTACGCGAAAGTGAACAATTATAAATTGATTAATAATGTCTCAATTGCTTTGAAATAGATCGGTCATCCTGATAGCAACATGATTTTGTTGATTATCGCCGAAATAATGACATATTTGGTACATAGGCCGAATCAAGGAGCTAGGCTAACATTACATCCCGTTACCCTACTACCTCAAAATGCCCTCCGCTCATTTTCAAACTACTTCTATTCAATTTTCACAGCCTGCCGTGAGCTAACGGAACTATCAATACTTTCTTTTCACAACTTTGTTCTAGCAAAAAAATGCTGTCCACTCCTAGAGCCTCATGGTGATGAGAAATTATTTCCTTCTCAAAAACAACATCAAGTTAATCTTGTCAGAAATCGTAACAACTGACATTTAGCTTTATTATTAACAAATATGGCCAATGATGTCTGTGTGACCGAGTCACCTGCTCCTTAATGGCAGAATGAGGTATTCCACACAGCAATTGAATACTCCATATTTATACATGACAGCACCACGAAGTTGGATGATGATTTGTCCAAACCATACTTTGATTTTAGACAAACGGACTACGGAGTTATCAAAAACAAATTAAACTATATCGATATAGCACACTGTAATTCGCAGCTTGAACCTAGAGTAAGCGGTGGATAAGGTCTACCAAATCATTCAAGATATTAAAGGGACAACAGTACTCAAGAAGCAACATAAACAACAAGCAACATAAACTATCAAATAGGTCTAAGGCTCCATAATGATACGATAGAACAATAATAAATCTCAAAAATAGGCAGCAAAAGTGGATAAACTTACAAACAAGACAAATATGATATAAATCTTTCTATTTATTTGATTATAGGTGAGCTGTTCAATTTTGAAATAAAAAAAAATGCGTATGAAGAGTAGTACATTCAAGTAGAAAGAAACATTGAGTCAAATCCAAAATCTTTTTTCAGTTTCGCTAAGGATAAACAAAAAAATGAAGTATTTTCCAGCCAAACTACCGAAGAGATCAGTCATTTATTTGCAAAATTTTTTTTAAAGTATTTTTCATACCTTCCTGAGCCACTCAGTGATATTGCAGTTGATAATATATCCCTTAAAAGAAATCTTTCTTTTTTTAAATACTTTTGATGTATCAAAGGTTGCAGGAGCAGCTGGTTTGCCACCAGTATTCTTGAGGTCAGTATCAAAGGAGCTAGCAAAACCTTTGTTTTTGGTTTGTTTAACTTTCTCTAGAATCAAGTATGCTCCCATAAATTTGGATAGAATCGTTTTTGATTCCGATGTTCAAAGGTTGTAAGAAGGCAGATTTACAAAATTATCGAGGAATTGTCATAACGTTTGCATTAAAAAATAAATGGACAAAAATTGTCGATGGTCTGAATAAGATGGTCAACTCGATTTTCACGGCGAATCGCGAGGTGGCGGTGGTGATGGACTGCGAGATCTATTTCACCCTGAATGGTGACGACTGGCAGAGCACTTCGTATTTTACTTTCCCCACGAAGGAAGTGAGCTCCGAGGTGCCGTTCATTTCACACACCAAGTTCCCCAAGAGGGTGCTGCTGTGGCTGACAATCAACGAGAAGGGGATGTCAAAGCCGCTTTTCTTTCCCTGGACTGGCCGTGATCGGGAAAATTTCTAGTACCTAAATTTCTAATGCCTGCCGGAAGTTGTGTCGTTCATCAAAAATTACCATAAGGGCAAACACGCCCACTACTCGATCGTTAAAGAAGATGGAGCGGCTGAATAACGATGTGGTACCCAAATCGGCGAACCCGCCCAACGTCCCTCAGCTGCGTCCATCGACAATATCTGGGCCAGCCTGAAGCGTTAGATCTACTCCAATAATTTTGTCGAGGAATTGATAAATAAAACAAAGAAAGAACTCACATACATGCCTACAGGCATGTTTTCGTCTGCCATGGCAAGTGTTCCGGATAACTGCCGATTTTCTTGCAAGTAAGCTTAAATAATTATCTTCCATGAGAAATTTATCAATAGCAATTACTGTCTTATCTTATTTTTATCACTATCCGAAATAAAAGTCCATTTTTTTTAATGCAAACGTTATCATCATGCATTCTAGTCGAGTCTATAATCAATCAAAATATTTTCTCTCAAGTTAAAAAAATTAATCTCTAGAAAACAACATGGGTTTGTTAAATGACGTTCAACGACTATAAATTTATTAAACTTTGTTTCATTTTATATTAATGCAATAGATAGAGGAAATAATATTAAGTCATTACATACTGACTTTAGTAAAGCATTTGATAGTGAAACATCTCTTTATAGCTTTTTAAATAATCTAAGCTAGGATTCAGTTGTGGACAATTGCATCACGGAAAAAACGCTGTAGAAATTACCCAATGAGTATTTTCTTTTGAAAATTTGGGTAGTAGTAGTTTAGAGTGTTTTTAGTCGTTTTATTTCTATCGCTGTCAGTTTTTCGAAAATTGGAAAAAATGGCGTCACCCGAAAAGCAACATCGAGAATTGATTTTGCGCAAGAAAATGTAAAATCGGGACATCGGAAAACAACTCGGAATCGTGCAGTCAACGGTGAGTCGTGTTATTAAACGTTACTACGAAGCTCTGAACATCGAATGGAAGGATAAATGCGGTCCGATTGGATATTCTATTAATTATCAGGATCACAAGCGTGTCGAGAAAGCATTTATGCGGAGTCCCAATGCTTCAGTCGGGGATGTAGCCAAAAAGTTGAATCTGTTCAAGTCTTTCATTCAGAGAGCCAAGGAACGGGAGGGACTGCATACGTACAAAGTGCAGAAGGCTCCAAATCGTGATGAACGGCTACATACGGTGGAGAAGGCGCGGGCCCTAAAACTGTACACCCGGATGCTGACTAAGCCTCATTGTCTCATCATAGATGATGAGACTTACGTGAGTGCGGACCTCCGGCAGCTTCCGGGTCTACTGCTTTTCACCGCTTAGCACAAGTTGGATGTTCCGGAGGAAGCAAGGAAGCAGAAACTTTCAAAGTTTGCCAAGAAATACATGATTTGGCAAGCGATCTGCCCATGTCGCCGTCCGTAACTACCGGGACTGTAAACGGGAAGATCTTCCTCAGAGAGTATCTACAGAAACGTCTGCTTCTTCTGTTGAAGATACACGAGGGCCCTACGATCACTTGTGATGATTTGTGGTTTAAGTTTCTTCCAGACTCGGGAAATGATGGTTGAAAACACTTGTATCAGTAGCTTCACGCCATAGTTTTTGCGCTGGCACCTGATAACGGCGTTGTCGTATTCCTGTTTGAGCGGCTTAAAAACAGAGAGATCCATTATCTGGAGAGATGACTGGTGTGTGGAGGCAACTTCAAAATGACAATATTTCCTTTCAAAGCCATCTCGATATGACCACTGAAACATGGAATGACCATCATAAATCAATACTAATGGACGAGCTTTTTCAATTCCAGTCAAAAAACTTCTTGGAAAAAATCGAAAAAGTACCGCTGTCTATCCAACCGTTTTCAGTAGCAGCATACGTGATACCAATAAATTCATCTTTTTTCTTAGCCATCCAGCAGTCCCATAGATGTTTGCCTCGGAAGATGATAAGGGTAGCAAGATTGTCTCCAAATGCATTTCCACCCATGAGAACAGTGTAATTCCTCCTTCCTGGGCCAGCAGTCAGTTTATGTGCAGACTTTTCCTTGGCACTTTGATGTGACTTGGATCAAAACAAAAGCTAGTCTCGTCGATATTGTAGATTCTCTCTGTAGAAACATTACGGGTAATCTCTTTTAACAGCTCAAAATATTTAGAGATCACGAACGGATCAGCAGCTCGTTTCCTGGCAACTTCGACCGACTGTGGTTTTTTGTAAAATAGTCCGTGCCGCCGCTTGAAGTTCAAGAAGTAATTTTCTCCTGGAATATCGTCCTTGAACGGCGTTTTGATAGAGTTTTTCTTTAGAAACTTAGCCATATCAAAAATTATTTCCTTTTCACTTAGACCGCCCCACTTCTCCAAAGTCCTGAGGAAAGATGTCATCCTTGCTGCCACTTCGAAAGGAAAAGCAGTGGATCTGTCTCTGGAGCCGCTCTTAATGTCGCTCAGCCCTTTGATGTGCAGGTTTGGGTATGCTGTAGAAACGAGCCGATTCTTAAAGTGACATTCTGTTGCTCCGTTCAGCAGCTGCCACGACAATCAGTGCTTCCTTTGAGTATGTGGATACAATGTTCTCCGGATATTCGTACGGACTATGTTGAATTCTGAAATAAAATATTAGTTTCAATTGCAAGGACGTTTTGAATCTTTGTTTCAACTTGCTCCGCAGCACGCATTTCTATTTGCCCCGATGGGTTGAAAAATCCAGAGCAATTTGAAACGCACAAAATTCAGGACAAAACAGTCTTCCATCGGTTTTATAGTAGGAACACGTTTCTCTTTTCTATACCCAGTGGCATTCCAATATTTAAAAAAGATGAGAGCGTTACGCAAAAGTGGAAGGTTTTTGAACACTTATACCTCTCGTTCGACAAAACAAAATGACTTCATTCATACTCCATTTGATCAGAAAAACTTACAAATTTTTCGCATTGAAATATAAAAGAAGTTTAATTAGTATAAGTAGTTCAATTTTTCAATTCAAAATGGCTTACTTTCGCTGACATACAAATTTGTATATCAATGGTTGAAAAATTTGTTTTCCCTAACACGGTCGTAGGAAACGGGTAGCAAATGTCTTTTTTTTCTTCAAAATAACTTTGCTTTGTTGCCAGTGTCTGATAAATATCGGATGAATTATTTTCCAACGCGTTATAATATCACCGTCTTTCTCAGGACGATCAATTTACTTTAACAGTAAAAAAGTATTTGTTTGAGTAAAATATTCATAATTTAACCTATGCCATTATTGAATAGCATAACTCAGAAAGAAAGGTGTCATGAAAGAAAATATGAAGCATGATGTATAAGAGGGGACAGGTAAAAGTAAAATAATAATTCAGCGCCAACATTAGACTAGGGCGAATCTACTTTTGTAAACAATCCCGACCAGGAGCGTATAACATAAAAATTACAAAATTTTAACACACCTTGTTACAACTACCTCATCATGATATAAATTTGCTTGAAACATTTTCTTAATTCAAATTTGTCATATTTATTTATTTTTATTTATTTATTTATTTATTTCGTCAATCGATCGTAGACTACATATTTACACTTAATTCTATCTTCTTAAAGATCGTCTAGAAACAAAATACTGTCTACGTCTACGGTTACTACGTGACATTGTTAGGTCAATTGATTCACAATGCAGATTATACAGAGACATCATTCGGTTAATGAAATGATTTTGCTTCATCGTAACAAAACTGTCAAAAAGTTTGTTTTGTTTATGTTATATGTATATCATAGTTTGCTAGAATTTTGTTATCTCTAGAGGATATTTTGTTAGAATTTCAGTTATTTTAACAACATCCGCGATCTAAATTCTAACAAACTCTGTTATAAAATCAGCGTAACTGAATAACAAAACCTGAAATCATTTTGTTGTTCCTTTTTGGTCGGGATGGGAAACTAACTACGAAATTATTTTCTCATGAAGAAAAGGTCACAATTACAAATTAAACACTCTTTAAGGAAGAGGAGCATTACCTCTATCCGCTGATATATTCAATTTCAAGGAATTGTATTCTACTTCCTATAAATTAGCTAACGAAGTGTTTTTTTACAATAGTAGATACGCTCTAATAAAATCTTGGCGCTGAATTGTTTCATTAGATCTTCTTACTTTTCTAATGCTTTGATTTTCTGTGGGCATAAACCAAGAGAGTGATAAGTTTCATTGTCCACTACTTTTTCAAAAAGTGTCACAGCAAAGATAATCGAGTACGTTGCGGAGTCTCGCAAGCGGAAGCGTGAGGCTATTGAGAAATAACAGAAACAAATGCAAAGAGTTGGATTTTAAGAGTTGATAGATTATACAACTTCATATGTACCAAAAAATTCAAATTACCAAATTATGTGTTATGGTATGTATTTATTATTTGAATAATACCATTATTACTGTACACCACCGGTCCTACGAGAATCTCGCAGTTGTATCCCTGATATAACCCACCTCTATTTTTTATAATGATTATGGTTATTTAACATTGAACTTAATTAATTACCTAGCGTAAGACATTGATGAAAAAACCCTTCGAAATAATACTTTCAGACCTACCCCAAAAGGCTCGCCAAAAATTTTGGTGGGATTTGAGGAAACGAAACGTCAACAACGGCAGGGAGTGCGTTTAGTTGTTGCAATGTTCCGGGAATCAGTCAGAAGGTGCGTTTAGAGGAGTAGTTTGATGTAAAAAATAACCAGAGCATTCGGTAATTTCCGGTGTAAATTACAGCTTCTGTTTCAAATTACCCTGCATTTCAACTTGTCCCGGTGTACCTGTTTGGGTTTCATATCATGATACTCATACGAACCGTATTGAATCAGTCCAAAATCAGTTTTTATTGTTTGCTCTACGAAAGTTAGGTTGGACGTCTATCTCCCTACCTTGCTATAAGTCTCGATGCATGTTGATAAATTTGGATGAACTTCAAAAGCGAAGAGAGTTTGCAATGATAGCTTTTATAAACGACTTTATTACACAAAGAGTTAATACTACAGACATATTAGAAAACCTTTATTTTTATACTAGAAAACCTTAATTTTAAATTATTATTTTTATACTATTTTTATACTTTTTATATATAATGTAAAACAATCGATGTGTCAATGAACAAAATTACGCTTAAAAAAGTTTTCTTTACAAGTTTAACAAGGTAACCTGGTATGGATAAAAAGACATAAGGTATATTATGTAATAGAATTCTACTTTGATTGACGACAAATAAATAAATAAGTAGAAATTAGAAGAAAAACTAGTATTCTCCATTTAATTCCAACTACCTTCGACAGATACGCGTATTTCGTCTACAATGTGCAGACTTCTTTAGTGTCTCGTACTAATAACTCGACTTATTAGTACGAGACACTGCAGAAGTCTGCACATTGTAGACGAAATACGCGTATCTGTCGAAGGTAGTTGGAATTAAATGAAGAATACTAATTTTTCTTCTAATTTCTAGTTACAGGTATTCCACTAAACAGCTCAAACCCTCTAGGATTCAAATAAATAAGTTCAAGAGCGTAATTTTCAAAATCTGGAATGAAATCCTCATGTAGTCCGTGCGTGTCGCTTGTGATTTCAAATAAATGAAACGAGACAAAAAAAATCGGGTTATTTTTAACATATTATGAAAGTATATCCAAACTTATTGAACATTGTGTAGATTTCATCGTCCACACTGCATATATCGGTCGATAACGGTGGGCTGGGTACCGATTCTCGATAACGAACCGACTGCAAATTCTGCGTACTCGGCAGACTGCAAGGTTAGTGAAGTACTGCCACGAACAGGGTAATTTACTAGATATAATGTAAAACCAAACATGTGTAACCAAAGATCTAGTTTAGGTTATTATGTGATGAACCCAAAAAAGTTCAAAAACTAACATAAATCTAATCACTAACTAAAGACCAGCTCTCCTTTGTTATTTATCCATCAATACATACCTATAAAATTTCTCGCCTCTTATGCGAAAATCTCTGATAATCACATTTCACTTCATCGTAAACAACTCAATTCGCCAACACAATTACGAGCTAAATAAATCTAATTGATTACATATCAATCGGAATACATTAATCCACCGAGCCACGGTGTGTTTATCCGTAGTCAAATATTGAACCCTTTCAAGCATTCACTGTTTGCTCAGTTCATACAGTTTCCCACAAAATCCGCGGCGATCTGTCCCATCAGCAGTATCTAAGCATACGTTCGTTAGCCACGGAAGCCAACCGCGCTACTTGGCATCAATTATACTAATTAACATCCCACCGTCGTGGTCAAATTGTCTTCACCACCATGTATTCGGTTGATCCGCGCCTTTTCAAACAACACCCACTCACTCATTCGCTCACCTTTGCTGGCATTTATTGAAAGCCGTGGAACGAATCCACAGCCAGCTCGCACGCATTCCTCGAATGTTTGAAAGCGCTCGAAAATGAGCGATAACGTAAAATCGAATTAAAATTTATAGCCATTTCCATTTTTGCGTTTATAAATAAAATTCCGAAAAATCAAATATTTATCCCCGACACACATATTAGCCAATCTGATTGTTGATAGGCCATCTCTGCTGCCATACCGTGGAAATGCGATGGACCATCACCATCATCATCATCATCATCGGTAAGCGCAGATAAAACTGTTCAATCAGGGATCAAGTGAAAAGGCAGGGATGTTTCGAAAGGCTCCCAATTCGATGCCAACGATGAACGGGATTCGAGCGTAGGCAGCCCTAATTTGAAAAGGTGGAGGTGCAAATGTGGGTGTGCACGCGACACGGTGGCATTTTTAAATCGAAACCGTCAAAGAGGCATCACCGCAAAAATGGCTACAAACAGTGCAATGGCAACAAAAGGAAAACAGGAGAAACTGTATCATTTCAGTAGTATCGAAATATTGTGGGTGACTTTTATGGCAAGTATTTTAATTAATTTATGAATATTTAATTTAGTAATGACAACGATGGAATTTAAATTGATTTTTACTCGGTTTAAGGAATGGAAATGCTTGTTTTTTTTCAAACGATGCAGGGTGCATTCACGGTTGGAATGCTTTCAATTAGCTGATCATCGGAAAGCAGCAGGCAGAATGGGTTCGACAATTAGAACCTCCCTCATACGAACTGAACAACCGAGATAACAGTTTCCATATTTGAGAAAAGAGCCGAAAAATTGCCGCAATTTATTTTATGGTTTCTGTCTGCGTTGGAACAACGCTTCTACTATGATGATTATCTGTGTCCCCTCTCACATCCATTTGTGAAAGATTTCAATTCAACAAGTGACTCCAATAGAAATATTTTTGTTTTTCTTCCATTTAACCTAGATGGCAATTGTGCGCCGTCCGGGGAGCACATGAACTTCTTCGTTGACGATTGTCATTCCGACTGCTCGGTGGAAGGATATACGTTGCAAACTTCCCATTTGCATTAATATGCTCCATATGCTGATATTGTCAAAGCATACAATTGCGGAATATACATGTGGGGAAGGTCACATTCGTTGAATACCATCTACCGTTCCAAGACCACAGCTTGAAGCTTAAAAAAAAGGATAACAAACTCAAGTCAAGTGAAAATATTTAAAACCGCCGTACAATTTAGCAGCACGGTAAGAGTCAACGTCGTTTTCCAGTTCCCCCTCAGAACATAACCCTGAAATGCCGCACGAACGAATGTATTGTAGCAATCGTTCATGCGGTCCTGTTAACGTACAACCGTTTTGCAGCCGTGCAACATATGCCACATCGGATGGCATCCCCTTACCAGACAGACCTAGTGGGGGATCCTCTCGACAATAAGTTACTTGTAAAATTAGCCTTTTCACAGTGCAGACAGCAAGTGGAGGAAGCGCATTTCAATGGATAAATATTTACCTATGCACAAGGACCTATTCACCTAAAGATACATTACCTCTGAAAAAGCATCTGACTCAACCCGAACGGCAGCCTCCGGAACAATTGAAACCTACTCATTCATGACTCTCGATTGTAAGGCTAGTTAATGAATGGGAATTCTCATTTTGCCAATAGCGAAAAAGTTACAATGAGCACGTTTATATTGAATGGGGATGACAACCACGGTTTTCATTGCATACTTACTTATATGAACATCGTAATGGAGCCAAGATGCAGAAGCTAATTAATTCATCGCAATTGAAAAGGGGCACCTAAGCAGTACTTCCTGGGGCAGCTAATTGACTCATTGAGAAAACAAAAGTCTATCGATGAGCAGGGCAACGAGGTTGCAAAATTTCGCCGGTGGGCCAATATGGGCAAATATAGCTAACGGGTTTTCAGCATGAGTGTGTTTGTCAACAAGTGAAGAGTAATGGTTTTAGGAAACGCAGTGCGTCAAGCACATAGTGATTGAAAACTTCATGATGACATGCAAATCAGTCCGGAATCCTTTTTGCAATGAGCCATTTGACATTAACCGTTTCATTTTCTCGGTAAGATCAGCCTATTACAGTGCGCGAAATAATTACATGCCGGTCACATAGAGCTAGATTTGATTCGTAATTTTGCAGGATTGTTTTCAATGCTCAATTGAGGTATTTCGTTTGAAAGTGTATCCGCCAGCTGGGGGCACGGGATTTTTTTTGTTTACGCGCTCACACAAACAGCAGTTTGACTTAGAATTTTTGAAGTTCCCATCCCAGTAGGAAATAAATATAGCGTACATCGATCTCATACACCTGGATTTGTGATTGTAAGTAAATTATTCATCGGAATGAGCAATGGTATCAGAAAATATGTAGATATAACCGTGATTCTAGCATATTGTTTTTGTGATTTCAAATAAAGGGAAGCGGAACCTATTCTCACCATAGTACATATATCCATCACACTCTGCAGCCATCCAACTTCAAACGTAAAAAGTTGTTTAATTTCTCCAATAAATGGACGCAGTAACCAAGAAAATATAATCCTTGAAAATAAAATTAGGTCTTGAATATAATTAAAAGCTACAAAAACGTTTCGGAGACTTCAATTTCGTAAAAATAATGAGCAGTCAGATTTTCAACACAATTTTTTACCTTTGCACTACAAATTCGTCGTATTGATCTAACCGTACTAGCGAATATACTCGAGCCAAGTTTTATCTTTAATTGCACTATATCCTCACACATTTTCGATGCGTAATTGCACAAACCATAAAAATCACACTTCACTTATTACACTAGTCCCACTAGAATCTTCAAATACGTGATAAAATACAAGAAAACTATGGGATTAATTTTCACAATAATTTCAATACGCTTGCACCTATTCTGAACCGTGTTAACAATCAACCTAATCGCTTGATGTTGCACTGCTCACATACTGTATAGCATACACATCAACGCTAGTGTGCGTGTTCAATCATTCATAGAGCATTCTATGCCTAACGTTATGGTGAGTCTTGTTGTCAATATTCTCATGGAAGAATAACAAACAAACCCTTTCGTTTTGTCTTGGTTATATGCATACTACCCAACACACGTGAAGTGCTGTCAAATGATCTACTTCAATTTTGCGTGTAGTAGTAAAGAGCGTTAACTTGTTCGTACATTTTTCTTGATTAAAATCAGTACGATTAACATATGTACACAGATGGGATTAATGTTTTTCGTGATATCATTAATATAGGTACATAGCAGTGGCAACTTTTCCGTATTACATTGGAAGAAAATTATCAGAATTGTATGTTTTGTGTGTTGCTAAACCATTAACGGTAAGTGGACGAATAAATTTTGAATAACTTGTGTAATCAGTGTTCGGCATTCAGTGCATATTCACCGATTTCCACTGAAGGTCTGCTTATAGAGCTCAAGATAGGTTCCGGAAAATAATTGTCGTCTGAAGAACGGACAAAAATTACGACATACAGAGCATCTGGACTCTCTGTTCGTCAAATTGCTCAGAAGGTCAACCGGAATAAGAGTACGATCGTCAACTTTCTCAAAGATCCGAAAAAGTATGGTATAAACAAACGTAGTGGTCGGCCATCTACGCTGTCTGCCAGAGGAAAACGGAAAGTATGGCGATTGGCCGTCACAAGAAACTTGAGTGCAGATCTGAAATGTCTCTCCCGTTGACCAAAAGGAGGATTCTGCAAGTTCTGAAGGAAAATCCCAACATCCAATATCAACAAAGAGTGAAAACACCAAAGCTTCTTCCTCGACATAAGGCTGCAAGGTTGGAATTCGCTGAGCAACACGTGTTTTGGCTAGATGAGTGGAAATCTGTCATCTTTTCGGACGAAAAGAAGTTCAATTTGGACGGACCTGATGAATGACAGATGTATTTGAGGGATATTCGCCGAAATCCTGAGACGCGTCACGCAAGGAACTTTCAGGGTGGTTCAATCATGAAAAACCCCAATATGCATTAAATATTTCACACAAAATGAATTCAGGAAAGTACATACCTTTTTGAGAACGTCCTGATCGACTTTGGCGATAATTTGTGGGGTGAACACTGAATTTTTCAGCAGGATAATGCTGCAATACACTCTTCCAAACAAACAAAATCCTTTCTAGCGTCAAGAAACATCGATGTTATGGAGTGGCCGGCTGTAAGTCCTGATCTGAACCCAATAGAAAATCTTTGGGGAATCTTGTCAGCAAGAGTTTATGCAAATGGACGGCAGTTTGACACACTATTGTAACTCAGGACAGCTATTCAAGAAGAATTGGCAAATTTAGACACCGCTGTACTGCAGGCATTGTTTGACTCAATGCCACAACGTCTCGCAGATGTTATTACAGCTCGAGGAGGCAGAACGAAGTATTAAATCTATCATACAGGTAAAACTGAAGAGAAAAATCAAATGAATCGGATTTGTACGGTATAATTATTTCTTATGAACAATGCATAGATCTATGAATTAAACTAAAGTTGTTGAAGGAACACACGTTTTGTTTGTTTTGGTTCAAGGTATATCAAAAATATCCCACTCAATTCGAAGAAGGCAACTAAAGAGATAAACGTCGAATTTTCACTTGTACGCTATATTTATTTCGCGCACTGTACTCTGTAATCTCCAGCGTAGCTGACTGAATCGTTTGTGGATTGAATGAAAAGATGTTGTTAAAATAGTATAACAAGACAAAAACAAGGGTTTTATTGTGCAGTGGAATATGCGGAATTACGTGGGATTCTTTTTTGTATGTACTTATGTAATGATTTAACCACTAGTATAATGCACGTATATCCCAGATTTAACCCGTAACGCTGGTAGATAACCTTTTCGTGGCGCATTACTGGGTATCAAATCTACCGCCAAACCCTAGACTGAATGAATTCAAACTAGGAAACATTTTTGTTTTTTGTAGTCAAAGGAACATCTCTTAGTCCTTATTATATGTTATGTCTTGTGAAAAGTGAAAATACTCGGATTGTCCACCGAGAATGAGCTTGAAATATGGAAAACATGGGTAGTCTTCGTATATGCGAATTTTATATTTGATGTTCTATAGCAGTGGTTCCCAACCTTTTTGGGTTCGCGACCCCCTTTTTGAATCAGTAATGGCCCGTGACACCATTGGAAAACTAATGTGATTATGTTGCGATAAAAAATAAAGAAATACATCAATTTACGATCTTTTTGATTAATTACGACATTTTATGTTATAACCAGAGAAAAACACTCTTGGTGTGATTGCTGCGCCTGGATTTGGGTCACTATATTTGAAATTCGGGGCTGTGTTTGAGACAACGCCAATCTCATGCCATCTTCAACGTTCAGTCTGTTTCTTGTCTTCGTTTTGATTTGAAGTAGAGTTGATAATCCGCTTTCACAAAGGTATGTTGACACGAATGGGATTAGGGATCTTCAATGTCTCCATGGAAACTTTGAGGTACGAGCCATACATAGCACACCAAAATTTGCTAAGTTCCTTTTCATGAAACAAATCCTGCGGCATGTTGGGCAAGCTCCTTGACCTTCTTCTGAAATCCAGATTTCTTGCCAAGCATTGCAGGAGCTCCATCGGTTCAAACTCCACAAAGTTTTTTCCACTGCAAGTCACCAGATTCAAAAAACACCTTGATTTTAGCCATGATATCATCACTTTTGGTAGTAGTTTCCAAGTCACAACAGCAAAGAAACTCCTCGCCAGCATTCGTACTTCTCAAACACCAACAGCTGCGCACAGGAACTGACGTCCGTGGATTCATCGAGTTGAATTGCGAATAAAGGAAATTGTTTTATTTCATCCAGAATTTGCACTTTCACGTCATTGGACAAATGGGCAATTCGTCTTTTCACAGTGTTGTTTGATAATGACACTTGCCGCATTTTCTTTTCACTTGCTTCCCCAAGAACCAAATTCACCATTTTCAGCATGCTAGGTTTGTTCAGAGGTTCTCCAATCGTATGAGGCTTTTTGTTTTTAGCGATTTCCAGTGCTGTCTCATATGGCGCTTGCACTACTGCTGTGTTTTGTTGTTGAATGCTGCCAGTGCCAGTGGCATCGAATCTCTGCCATTTCAAGCCAGCTTCATGACGCCGAAAAAAGTCCACATCCTTAGTACTATGCTCGGTATGCTTGGTATCCAAATGCCGTTTCAATTTTGATGGCTTCATTGATTCAACACTCAACACAACGCCACAAAGCACGCACTGTGGCTTATCGACGCCATTAACGATTATAGTTGTGAAACCGAATTTCATATAATCCTCGGAATTCTTGCGTTTCTTTTCCATGATGAGACCGTCTATGAAGACAACATAATCTTGTTCTTTTCTCGTTACTATTTTAAATTTATTGAATACTTTACCTATTAAAGTTGACAATATTAAGTTTGCAGCAGTAAACCAAAATTTCAGCTAAATTTGGTCGATTGATTGATTCAGGACTCGACGCGTGAATGGCCAGTTCAAATGTAAAAGAAGACAAAACAAATGAGCCAACTACTACTGCGCATTCATTGAGTTTTTCTTCACGTTTAACGACGCACCAGGACGCACACTAATACATCAACTCACATCTCAGTAAGAAGGAAAGAGCAAGTAAAAAATGAATCCATTCAATCGCGTGTGCTAGCAAAAAAAATAAGACAATGGAAGAAGCAACTGTCCTTCGTTGGCTTCCGTTCACCACTACTCTGCTCTACTCGAACGAATTATAAGACGCACGAAGACCAAAATATACTCGTTTATTCTTTAAATTCATCCACTTTCTAAGTAGGTTGCATTTTATTTTATGGATCAGTTTTTTTTATTCTGTATGCATAAAAATTGTCACGCTGGTCAGACGGCCGCGACCCCCTAGAAGGCCCTCGCGACCTCCCTGGGGTCAATATACTCTCTGAGCGATTGGATCCTGTGACGCGTAGGGGAGGGGAAGAATTCGCTTCTACAAAAGAGCAGAATACAGTGAAGGACCGGACCGAGTACCTCGAGCGTCGCATTCGTATGCTGGAATCCCTTCCTATGAAGCCAACAGAGTCAAAGCGCTTAGCCCAATTTCATCAACCTTCGAAGTTCAAGGCATCTTCGGTCAAGACTAGCTTCCTCACTGTCCAATCATCCCGAGGATCCCGCCTGCAGCGCCAACCTCCACTTGTTCCAATGTACTGTATTCCAAGAAATGCCGCTATCGGAAAGGGAAGCAGTTCTTCGAAGCCATTCTCTCTGTAGGAACTGCTTCAGATTCGGGCATCAAGCTAAGGATTGTCAGTCTAAGTTCTCCTGCCGACATTGCAAAAAGCGTCATTATTCGCTAGTGTGTTTTAGACCTGCCAAGGATAGTTATTCGAAGTCAATTTTCTGGAAAATCGAATAGAGGTTGTTTCAACTACCGTACGGCTCTGTGAACGAAAATATGGCTGGTTTTACCCCACTTCCCCTTATATTTTTAAATAATTTATTGATATCTTTGGAGAAGCCAAATATTGCAAATCTCATGTAAAATTTCATGAAAAATTGAATAAGAGCTGTTTTGACCACCGCACGACTCTGTGAACGAAGATATGGCTGTTTTTACCCCACTTACCCTTGTATTCTTGAATAATTTATAGATATCTTTGCTCGGAGCGGTTCAAAATCAACCAAATAAGGCTAGTCCTATGTAAATTTCTTGGAAAATTGAATAGAAGTTATTTCATCTACCGTACGGTGAATCGATTCGATTCCTCAGACAAGAAAGCGGAAATGGCATTGTTTACAAACCGCACTTTAAAGCGACAAAAGTTACAGATTTTTCATTAATTTTCACCAGTTCTTGCCCGCTGTGCAACTCTAGTATGCCTACGTTGCAAGTGTCCAACATGACGGTCAACGACATCGTTGTGGCTTACGGATCAGCCCAGCATTCCCAGATACTCCTGGCGACTGCTATCGTAATCGTCGAGGACAACAGTGGGCATCGCTATCCAGCACGCGCTTTGCTGGACTCAGGATCGGAAGGCAATTTCGTAACTGAGAATCTCAGTCAGTGATTAGGTGTAGTCCGCAGCAAGGTAGATGTCAAGATACATGAAATCGGTCCGGCAAAGACCAACGTTCGGCAACGAAACCACCATTAAATCGAGAATTTCGAATTTTTCACAACGGATGAGTTTTTTCGTTCTACCCAAAGTGACAGTCAATCTACCGATGTAGAATCTCCAATTTCTTCAGTAATGGACGGCAGATTTCGTTAGGAGAACGGCTGCCGACACTCAACGAATTTGTATTTGGTTGGGTGGTTTGTGGTGGTGTATCGGTTCCCAATCAGTCACTAAACATAAGCTGCAACCTGTCGGCTTTGGAAGGCCTTGAGAAGAATATGACTCAATTTTGGTCCTGCGAGGAGGTCGAGCCTAAGGAAAACTATTCGCCACTAGAAGCGCGTTGCGAGAAGCACTTTGTTCGTACCGTGCAACGAGGGCAAGACGGCCGTTACACTATTTCTCTACCAAAGGATAATTCAAGATGATCTACGATCGATTATCATGCGAAGTCGAACTAAACAGGTGATGCTCGTAGCGGACATTGAGAATATGTTCCGTCAAATTATGGTTCGTGAGGAGGATCTTCCACCGCAATCTATTTTGAGGAGATCATTACCGGAGGAGGATATCAGCATGTACGAGCTGAACACTTATGGCACACCAGCACCCTTTTTGGCGACTAGGGCTCTTAAACAGCTCTCGGATGACGAAGAAGAAGGGTTTCCGCTGGCAGCTAAGACTGTCCGAGAAGACACGTCTATGGAGGATGTGATAACTGGGACGAATGATGTGGATGAAGCAGTGGATTTGCGAACACAACTGCAGGAACCCATGAAGGCTGGAAGATTTAGACTTCGTAAATGGGCCTGGAGACACTGGAGGGAGTCCCAGAGGACGGGTTAGCTATTCCTATCACGGAGGAGATCTACCTTGATCCAGACCCATCGGTGAAAACGCTAGGATTAACGTGGATGCCGAGAACGGACATGCTCCGTTCTCAATACACAACTCCAACCTTGGAAGTCGTGGAACCTCTGACTACGCGCAAGGTTCTATCGATAATCGCCACTCTCTTTGATCCACTAGATCTTCTACGAGCTGCCATCACAACGTTCAAGGTGTTCATGCAGCTATTGTGGACCCTAGAAGACGAAGATGGAAAGCGGCTGGATTGGAATCAACCACTACCTCACACGGTGGGTGAGACATGGAGAAGTTATCACCGACAACTTCCAATTCTCTAGAGCACATACATCGAGAATAGAACGCCGAAAAGGTAGAAGGAGAAAAACGCCGGAGTGTAACGGCAGCTACGGAAACTATCGTGGAATTTATAGATTGGTATGTTGCGATGTTTTCATCGTATTCGGAGATGATTCGGACTGCCGCTATGAAGCTTCTGCGGAAACCCATGGCAGAGAGAAGGGGTGGGCCTTTGTCGTCCGATGACCTTAAGGAAGCTGAACGCTTCATTTATTAAACCTGCTGCCCATGCGATCGTTGATGCTTTCCTTTTCTCACTACAACGAACGTCAAGGACGGCACTTAGGCAATGTATCGGGGATCCACAGCCAACAGACAATGATCAGCTGGCGGGCTCTCGCACTGATCAGCCGATCGTCGCTTCTCGCGCGCTTCTGAGTGACGTCACTGATATCGATCATCAGAGTACGGTGGATGGATGGATAGCTCTGATGAACGATATCATAATCAGTACACACTATCGCCACGGCGTGATCGGTCACGTTTCTATTCCGCGTTCAATAATTTCAACTTAGTTTGTTTCTTGCCACCGATTCAAAGGTGCTGCGTCCGCTGGTCACCGACCAAACCCCAGATAGGAAAGTCGGCTTCAGGAGCCTAGGATAAGGGAAAGGTTCCTTATCTGTCGAAGGTAGGTTTTGGAGTTGACATTTGGTCATTAGGGTTCTGATGCAAGGTCAGTATCGGAGTCATAGTTTGTTTTCTTTGCAATGAATACAATTTTGACTGATATGGGGCTTTTGAAGAAAACTCCCACTCCTCAAAGGGTTTAAGGGCTTATGCTGAATCATTCTTGATGACAGTCATTACCTCAACATTTAGAATTGATATAACTCAGTATCAGTACTAGATATTGAAAATTTAATCCCATCAGTTTGTATGCTTACTTGCTGTGAGCAATTTGATAGAGTTTGATTCGATGTTCATTCACAAACAATCGAGATTTATCAATTTGAAATAGCAAGGTGAGTTTGTGAGAGCGAGATAAAAGATAGGAAAAAATTCATGGTACAAAATAAAAGTTGATTCATTGCCAACAAAACAAACACCGACGACTGTAACAACACCGAATACTTCATCATTTTTTAATACTGCAGTAACTCGAACATACACTAAACAAAGGATGCGGGATATACTACAATACAGGGTGTCTGCAAATTGTCCGTACATACTTTATCGACATGCCTCTACACAGCCAAGCGGAATTAACTAAGCACACCTACATGGTTTAACATCTCGACCCATTGTCACCCGCTATGTTCAATAAAAAATAAGATTTTTTTCAGTCATATAGTAAAAAAAAATCTGCGTAAGTGACGTCGGCAGGGTCACGAAAGTTCATCAGGAACCCAGTGCGTTATTTAGCTCAACCCTCATGTGCACTCTGGCATAGTTTGCGTACTGGGCTTCCGGAATAAGCCAAATGCCCACTCGTACCTCTCGAAGTAGTCGGAGACGGATGCATCTTCAGTGAAGGGGTATTCTGACATGGAAAACGGAAGTACCTTTGGTGATGGGTCAGCGGGATCTGCGGCTGGATCCGGATTCGCTGTGTGACGTTTCCAATTGATGCCTTCAAAGCCTGAGCGATCATTTGCGAGTGCGCCTCCAAGAGTTCAATTTTCTCTTCCGAATAGGGTTTTCCTGCTGGTTCAAACCTCACTCTTTAACCGCTGAAGGTTGTTGCGAATAATCCCACTTCTGACACCAAATGTTGTGTTCCTGTGTTTGTTTTCGGTAAAGAGGAAAATTACGGTTCAAGTAGCGTAAAAAATAGTTTCAATTATTCGAACGGATTATAGGAAATTAAACTTTTAGTTTTAACCATCACGTCACGCGGTTTTTATTTGGTGTATTTTTACTGACATGCGTTCATACACTGGGAAAAAATGGTTAATTAGAACAAGCAAATAAACATACATAACAATAATTCCATGTAAAATGTCAAAAACTGAGTAACTTGAAATAAGGAAGCTGAGTAAATGCTACTCTGATTGTAAAAGTGCTGTACTTATAAATGTAGAGTTATTATAATAAAATTGTGCAGAGTGAAAAACGTGATTCAGTCCAAGATTCAGTCGATCAAAAGTTTTCAAGATGGGACGACTGTATGCCAACTCATTTCTGTAAGGTGATGGATTTTGTTCATTATGTTTCACTCAAAACGATGAGCCACAGCTCTAGAACTACGGTAAACAAATTGGTTGCATCGTTTAACGAATTGAAAAACTTGTTAGTTTTTTTATTATAGAAATAAAAACCCGCATTAATCCACCAATGGTGAGACTGAACCCTTCTTACACTTCACCAGAATTACGAACTCAAATGTGGCCAGTATGGAACTGGATAAATATTTTCTTTATAATCTCCAGGAAGATCCAGGAATATTGAAAATATGACATATCGAATATTCCTGGATCTTCCTGGAATTTCTGTTTATAAAATGTACTATTTGAGAATCCTGAAAGCATTGTTCATCGATGTGATTAAAATATTGCCATTAATAAAGGGTGTCCACGAAAAAATTGCCACACACAAAATTGATTCGCAAAATTCTAGTTTTCATCCGATTGCCATCAAATTTTCAGGGATTGAGAAATAACTATTAAACTTCATTTAACCATTTTACTCGTATTTGATTTACAGTCCATACGCAAATGCCCGCACCTTGGCCTTAACCCCGGCCATAAGATTCTGCACAACCTATGAATCAACCGTCTTTTGCATGTAAACCCATACATTCTTCAGGTCGTTTAAGAAGGTGCTGCTTCATAATCGCCCAGTTCTTCTCGATGGGGCGGAGCTCCGGAGTGTTGGGAAGGTTGAACATTTTCGGCACGAAATTGACCTTATTGTCCGCATACCACTTCAGCACATCCTTGGAGTAGTGGCATGAGGCCAAATCCGGCCAGAAGATTTTTGGGACGTTGTGGGCCTTCAGGAGAGAAAGCAGCCGCTTCTGGAGGCACTCTTTTATGTACACCTGTCCGTTCATCGTGTCCTGGGTCACGAAAGGTGCACTCCGCTTCCCGCACGTGCAGATGGCTTGCCAAACCAGGAATTTCTTCGCAAATTTGGACATCTTCTGAGTGCGACATGCTCCGGAACGCTGAACTTATCCTTGGCCGTGAAAAACAGGTTGCCGGGGATCTGTTTGAAGTCGGCCTTCACATATGTTTCGTCGTCCATGATGCAGCATTCAACTTTCGTCAGCATGTTGAGGTACAACTTCCTGGCACGGGTTTTGGCGGACTTGTTCTGCTTCTCGTCGCGATTAGGGGCCTTTTGTACCTTGAACGTTCGAAGCCCAGCCTTAGTTTTGGCCTTCTAGACAAAGGTGCAGCTTCTTAGCCACATCCCGAACGGAGGCGTTCGGATTTCGGTTGAAGGCCCCAACTACGCGGTTGTGATTTTTGGTGTTGTACGGAATACTTTTTCCTTCACTTCTGGGCTTCCGATCGGTGGTCAACCGTTCCTCAAACCGCTTAATCACTCGTGACACCGTGGAATTCGCGATTCCCAACGTTTTACCGATGGAACGATGCGAGAGATCCTTGTTCTCGTGATGAATGCGCAAGATTTTATCACGCATGAGCTGTTCTTTCGACTCCATTTCCGCGAGTTTTGATCACAGGACTTTAAAACTTGCAGGATGTAAATAATGCACTATGAACTAAATCCACCCAAATTTTCATTAAATTCTACCCAACGGTTAAAAAGTTAGAGCAATTTCATAGTGTGGCAATTTCATCGTGGACACCCTTTAGTGCTTAGCGATCTGTTTATGTTAGTTAGAAACAAAGGGGAAATTACATAAATATTAAAAATTTCATATAATCAGTCCATAGAATGAATTATTAGACAATCCTGAGCGTCAATTTTGATTATCAATATGGATTCGAGATGCTTAATAAGTACATATTCGTTGAAAATAGTAAATGGAGACTTTGTGTAATTTTCGAATATACTCGTTGCAGTTCAAATCCAGACCACTCGAGCCAATCGATGCTGCTCTAATTCTATACAGTCGCAAAGTGTGGCTAGTCCGCTGTATGTGCTATACAACGCAACAGATGCGACACAATAGAATGCAAGCGGCATCGATTGGTGTGATTGGTCTTGTTCGGTTTTGCACTGCAACGAGTATATTGTCATCTCACAATTATGTGCTCTCAGGTATTGTTTTGGTCATATCTCCATGAAGGATTATCCAATCATAATGAAATTTTGACCAGTTATTTGGAGATATCATTTGATTTAGCATCAACAAAACTAAAATCGGTTCACAAATAGCTCAGTATGTAATCGGAGACTAAACTGTTTGATTACTATTATAATAGGCCTTCAAGTACTGTTTCGTTCATATCTTCGTAACGAAATGTCCGAATGAAAAAAAAATCAATAGCGTTCTATGGGAATGTTGTAGCTTCCATTTGCCGTCAATAGAACTGAAATCGGTTTACAGATGGCTGAAGAAACCTGATGTAACATTAATTATAACACACACACACACACACACACACACACACACACACACACACACACACACACACACACACACACACACACACACACACACACACAGACATGTGCTCAGTTAGTCGAGCTGAGTCGAATGGTATATGACACTCGGCCCTGTGGGCCTCGGATAAAAAGTCGAGTTTTCAAGCGATCTTAATACCCTTCTATTGATGTAAGAAGGGTAAAAACGGGGCGCATCTAGTTTTAATGGAAATGAGTAGCTTTTACTCAAATTGTTTAATCAGCTAAAATTAGATACTTAGTAATGTTTACTTTAATTTTGACAAGTGATCTAGTCAATCACAAATGGGTAATCCTAAAGCTACTCTAATTAGGGTCGTTCCAAATTTAACAAAACTGAGTGGTTTTCTACTCATTTTCGAGCAAATACAAACAAGCGTGACTGAGTAATGTTTACTTTAATTTAGGCAGGTAACCTAGTTAATCAAAAATGAGTAACCCTTTAATTACTCCAACTAGGGTAGTTCCATTTTTAACAAAACTCAGCCGTTTTCTAATCAGTTTTGAGTAGCTACAAACGAGCATGTGAATTGCTTTTAAATAGGTCAACTGGTTTCAAAGATATGGCCGAAAATTAAAAAAAAAACATACAGATTCCAAGAACTATGTCGTAGTTCTTGACAACCTAGAATGGAATGGAACACAACAGACAATAAATCGAAGGTACTATATTCTTACGGAATCCTCATGAACTGTTCTGATATCGGCCATCTGGTTTCAGAGATATGGTAAGAACTGTGTTCAATATTGGAATAAAGATAGCAAACGTAATAACAATGCTTGAAAGTCCTAGGACCGAACTAGAAATCCTTCATTTAATAAACTGTTTAATATTGATTAATTATTATTCACTACTCTGTTGTTCACATCACTCATATCCACCATTCAAAAAGTTGCTCACAGTGCTGTGAATAGTCATTTCAACCCAATGCAATTCATTTGCTTATCGGCTCGTTCCAGAAGCTTGGTTTCCAAATAACACGTACGACACGGTATGCTTGAATATTTTCATAAATTTGTCACACAATGCATCCCACCAACTTTAAAATCTATGACGTGAGGGCGCCATATCGGAAAATTCGGATGATACAGCCTTGTCTAACAGTGCTCTACTCTAACTGGAATATAGAAAGTGTTATATTAATGTTGTAGACGAACAATATTTATATAACACTTTCTATATACCAGTTAGAGTAACGCACTGTTAGACAAGGCTGTAGAATAAGTCAAGAGCTAAAATTTTATAGTACCCGATATTCATAAATTCCTAATTCTGGAACAAATTAACTTTCTTCTCATTTTCTAGTATTTTTTTCCCAATGAGTTGAAATGACTATTTACAGCACTGTTTGCTCGGCAGAATAAATGAGCCAACCCACGGAAGGAATAAGATTAATTAACGCCTTAATCACCTCAATTCTATACATCTCTCTGAAAAGACAACATAACGCATGGTCATTTTCTAAAAAAAACGCTTACCCAAGTTCAACATTCCAGCTTATGAATTTGCCGTGGTGGTTATCAAAAAATACACTTTCGCCCCGTTACACATTATTTGAACAGCCCAAACTGGCTGCGCTCTTATACGGTAACTTTTTCACCCCAAAGTTCCATCAAAGTTCAAAAGCTTCCAAGATTAAATACTTTTCACCTCAACACAAGCTTATCGTCGTCGCATTTATTTTCATCGAATCTCACCACTGGCCAACCCTCGTATTCTATGTTTCGTTCAACCTTCCATGCTTCTTCTATTCACCACAGCAACAAGGAAACACCACTCCCGGCAAAGAACACCGTAATGGCCGTGTTCAGCCCAATGACGAAGTCTCCCGGGCCGTGTCGGTTCCTCACCGGAACTCGACGACAAAATCATCAATGTCGCCGGGATGTAGGCCTGCCGGATGCCATCAAGGAAGCCCGCCGACTCGCAGTCACCCACTGCGAGGAGCAGTTCCGCTATGACCGTTGGAACTGTTCGATTGAAACACGAGGAAAGCGAAACATATTCAAGAAGGTCGGTTGGTAGATTAATTGCGGCCTTTTTCTCCTGATTAACTTTTAATTATTGATTCATCCCGATTTTTCTTTTTCAGGTGTATCGCGAAACGGCATTCGTGCATGCATTGACGGCGGCGGCCATCACCTATTCGGTGGCCCGTGCCTGTGCTGAAGGGAAGATGTCAAAGTGTCAGTGTGCGTCGGAGAAGAGGCCGGAAGCAACAAGGCTGGCGTGGAAATGGGGCGGCTGTAGCGATAACATAAAGCACGGCAAACGCGTGACGAGAAACTTTCTGGAGTTACAGCCGGCGGACGGTGACCCGGTGGCGGAGATGCTGCGCCATGATAGTGAAGTATGTATGATGGAGGAAATTATAGTTGTTCAAGCTCGCCCGCTCAATTGGATAATTTGCAGGTTGGCATCCAAGCCGTTACGTCTACTATGAATGACCGGTGCAAGTGTCACGGAGTGTCGGGTTCATGCTCGCTTAAGACCTGTTGGAGAAAATTGGGAGATTTCAATGCCACGGCAGCCTCACTAAGATTCAAATACCATCATGCCATTCGGAAAATTCCGATCAACAACAAGACATCGAGAAGAGCAATACCCAAAGAGTTGCGGGACAGGGTAGTCTATGAATAAGCTATTGTAAAGGTCAAATAACATTCGAATTCAATGTTTTAGGATGGATCATACGACCAGCTGTACTACTTTGAGACGTCGCCCACATTTTGTTCCGTCACACGTGGCCGTCGATGTCTGCATCCGGACAATTGCGCCACTCTGTGCTGTGGCCGAGGCTACACGACCAAGGTGATCAAAACCATCGAAAAGTGTCGCTGCCGATTTACGAACGGGCGCTGCTGTCAAATAGTGTGTGATTACTGCGAGAAGTACGAAGACCGATATTATTGTAAATAAGGCACCCACACCCAAAAACATGACAAGTTTACACATTTAAATAACTCCACACTAAGTATTATCAATTCTATTTATTACAACTAGCGCATTAGGATCGAGAATAATGAATGTAGGACAGGAAAAAAATAGCAATGTCGTGAACGTTTCATTTGAACAAGAACAAAGAAATTTCAATGTCACCTTTTAAATGTACTAGGTTGCAATCTCATCAATTCAAAAGTAATATCACACAAAAAATCAAACAAATTTTACCTATTCGTGTTTATTCAAGTATATAAACTATAAACGTGTACCTAGAGCTAGTGTATGTCGGTGAGCTGTACGTGAATTTCGCTTAGAATTAGTGCACACGGTAATTTTAACAAACTGTTTGTCGTACTCTTTGAAACCAATAAATTTCCACGTCTGGTAGATAGAACGCGGTCTGATTGGGAAATGCCTTGTGAAATCTCATTGCCTCTTGACTCAACAGGTGCTGTAAGTTTAATTGGAACATCGGAGCATCTGTGTACCTGCGGTTGAGTTGGCTGATTTACCGTGAATATCGTGGTGTACGAAAAGGAGTTTATTTTTGATTGGAATAGAAAGAAGTGCAAAATTTCATAGGCAATTAAAGTTGTTCACCTCGTTGCTCTACTTTAGCATCTGGAAGCACATGTCTAAGACAGCATGTAAACTAGACGTACAGCATATCAACATTTGTAGAATTGTTTTGATGGTGATGCAAATGGTGATAAGAAATATAAATTACATGATGCCGCAAACCAGGTTCCTGATGCACCATATGCATATTCATAGCTTATCCAAACCATTAGAGCAATATTGATAAGTCACTTTCTTCTTCTTAGCTTTTCAAGCTTATTGCTTTCACAATTAGCTTATTGCCTGCTCTCAAAGTGTTTTAAATGCACTTCCACAGTTATTAATTAAGAGCTTTCGATGCCAGATACCATTTTTGCATTAAGTATGATTGTGTGGCAAGTGCAATCATACCCTGTATGCCCAGGGAGTCGAGAATTTTTCCATATCGAAAAATTCCTAGACCAGACCGGGAACCGAACCCAGCCACCTCCAGCATGGTGTTGGTTTGCAGCCGCGCCTTTACCGACTGAGCTAAGCGAGGACACAATTGATAAGCCAAAAGAAGCAGCTCATGTGACTTATTGGTAAGTCACATGAATTGCTTCTATTGAAATGATCATTTAACCGGCATTTGAAGCTTTCTTTGGGGTCTAAACTAAATATGCTATTTCTTGATCAGCGAAATTATGTCTGGTGATTGATCTATGAATTTCTGCAAATTTCATTCGCACAAATATTTTCCAGTGCAACTACGATTTGGACATTTTTACAGGGTATCCGGAAGCTGTTACGGGGTTACGTCACTTATGTCTCCGTTGAACATTATATTGGTTTCTGATAAATTTCTTATGAATGTAGTACCCGAGCTCATTTATATAGGATTATGTTCCTTGTTTTGTGATGTGATGTGAACCCACCATCAGTTCAAGGATTACCTATGGCTGCAGGACTATTGTCAGCAGGTTGTTCTGAGAGAAAAACCTACGTGATGGCTTGTTGTAGTAGGGTCAGTCGATCTCAGTGAGGACCTTCGAGCATTATGTTACTTGATATGCACAAAAACAAGAATTTGATGGTGTTTCACACAACGGCCAACTCTCTGCAGCGCGTAAAATTTCCCTTCGTTTAATTCCAAACCAAATAAGGCGTAAACAACACGCTAAGATCAGTTTACCCATAAATGGGTGAAGAAAACCCATAATCGCGAGAAGTACACATACCCATTTATGGGTACGTTACTACTTACCCTATATTTGAGTATATTTTTCCATACAAATTTACTCAAATTAAGTAAAGTCAAGTTTACCCACAAATAAGTATGTGCACTTTTTTTGCGATTATGGGTAAACTGAGCTTAGCGTGAACGAAATTGTTTGCAATTTTTCATGCGCCATACTACAATGGTTGAATTTTGGGAGTGTGAACAGACACTTCGTTAGAACCATTTTAAAAAAAAAACACAACAAGCTAGCAGTAGTATATGAACACGATCAAGCGCACATTCTTTTGCCACTCAAGGTGGTGGATTCGTTCCTGCCTTGACCTACTCCACATGAGGATGCTTGGCAAAAGATTGTGTGTTTGTTTCGATATATACCGCACAATGCCCTCCGCTCAATTAGAAAAAAACTACTTCTATTCAATTTTCACAGCCTGCCGTACGTTAACGGAACTATCAATACTCTCTCTTCACAACTTTGTTCTAGCAAAAATAAATGCTGTCCACTACTAGAGGCTCATGGTGATGATATATTATTTCCTTCACAAATAACATCATTATCAAATTGTGCTAGTTTTTAAAGTCCGGCAAGAAAACGAACCGGAGGCAACAACATGAAAAACGGAACAACAACAACGAAGACCAGAACAGCAACAAAAAATTTAACCAATTCCGAGCCCGTTTATAGCCGAAGCGTCGGTTGAACAATTGCTCGGAATGCAGAAAGCAAGAAAAGATCATAGATCAAAAGAGAATCAAGGCACTATGTACCTATTCCGCACAAACTCGCACTCTATTGCAAAAAAAACTGTTGACACTACCGGAACTGACAAACGGGACGAAAGTGGAAGTGTCCATTCGTCCTGGTTTGAACTCTGTTCAAGGAATGGTCTACGAACCCGACTCTATCCACGACAACGAAGAAGATATACTGAAGTACTTGAAACTTCAAGGAGTTATTAACGTGCGTCGTATCCGCCAAAGAGTCAATGGTAACTTTCATAACACTCCGTTGCTGACGCTGTACTTCCGAAGCTCCTATATTTCAGTATTCTACGCGTTGACATTCGTACATACTATCGGTCAACGCTTATTTGCTATAATTTCGGTTTGTACGGACATAAAAAAAGGCATGTAAACAGATTCCCATTTGTCTACATTGTTCTCAGGAATTGTGGCGAATGGGTAACAGTGCCACGATCTAGCATTTTGTATGTACTACAAGTCTAGCCATTTTTCCTCGCGATTGCCCTACACAGAAACAAAATAGTTAATTTTAACAAGCGCGTAAAATTTCCCTTCGTTTAATTCCAAGCGTAAACGACGAAAATGATTGCAATCTCTCATGCGCCATACAACAATGTTTGCCATCTTTCATACAACAGGCTAGATTCAGGCGTTATCTGGCTTAAATTTCCATGAAATATCCCAGTATTTTCTGCCAAATCTAGCATTCCCTTAATGTGCATTAGATAACGCAGAATATTCAAAACTTCTTTTTATCTGTGTACATATTAGCAAGAAGTGAAAATTGTCAAGCATAAAATTTATAACAGTGTATCATTCGGCGAGGCACGCCGAGAGTTTCGAGAACGTGCTAAAAATACATACGCAAGCGTACTACAGCAACGCTTGGCTCAAGTCGAGTCAGAGAAGGATGTAGTAATCAAATCTCTACGGGAGGAACTCGAAATCGTGAAAGCACAACTAAAACTTCTAAATGAATCGATGCACAAAAATGGCACTTCAGACAACAATGCGCGAGCAGCACAAGGATACTCGAAGAAAGGTATCAGCGCTGTAATTCCTATACCAAATAATCAAACTACCTCCACCAACCGTCAAATCCAGCTAAGCAACTCAACACACTCTGCACCTGAAAATAGCACCCAAACACAATCACAATGGCAGAAAATCTCGAAAAGACAGAGTCCACAAAGATGTTAGCATCACCAGACGGGCTTCTATTCGAGTTGCTGAGATTCGAAGCAGAAGCCGCAGTGATAAACGAGCATCCCCTCTTGGAAACGAGGATAGTTCAAAGGGTAAGCAAAGGCATGTGCTAGCCGAAGACACTGGAACATAACCATTGAAAAAAACTACACTGCTCACGGATGAACTAACCCCTGCAATAGGCAAGGACCCCGATACAGACAACTTACGAAAAAGCAAAACGGCTAGTGCGCCGACACGGCCTCAAGGATCGTTATTCAAAATTGCAGCTTCTCGTCGCTGAATATTTGCCGTCGGTAATTGCTGTCCGAGAAACACGTCTGAGCCGACCCGAGACCATGAACAAATTCCATCGCGCCGAGTACAGATGGTCAAGCAGACCAGAACAAACTTCCAGTTCACAAAATGGCGTAGGGCTTGCTATACATCGCACAGTTCCCCACAATTTTTTTTCGATTGTCTGTCTGTCTGTCTGTCTGTCTGTCTGTCTGTCTGTCTGTCTGTCTGTCTGTCTGTCTGTCTGTCTGTCTGTCTGTCTGTCTGTCTGTCTGTCTGTCTGTCTGTCTGTCTGTCTGTCTGTCTGTCTGTCTGTCTGTCTGTCTGTCTGTCTGTCTGTCTGTCTGTCTGTCTGTCTGTCTGTCTGTCTGTCTGTCTGTCTGTCTGTCTGTCTGTCTGTCTGTCTGTCTGTCTGTCTGTCTGTCTGTCTGTCTGTCTGTCTGTCTGTCTGTCTGTCTGTCTGTCTGTCTGTCTGTCTGTCTGTCTGTCTGTCTGTCTGTCTGTCTGTCTGTCTGTCTGTCTGTCTGTCTGTCTGTCTGTCTGTCTGTCTGTCTGTCTGTCTGTCTGTCTGTCTGTCTGTCTGTCTGTCTGTCTGTCTGTCTGTCTGTCTGTCTGTCTGTCTGTCTGTCTGTCTGTCTGTCTGTCTGTCTGTCTGTCTGTCTGTCTGTCTGTCTGTCTGTCTGTCTGTCTGTCTGTCTGTCTGTCTGTCTGTCTGTCTGTCTGTCTGTCTGTCTGTCTGTCTGTCTGTCTGTCTGTCTGTCTGTCTGTCTGTCTGTCTGTCTGTCTGTCTGTCTGTCTGTCTGTCTGTCTGTCTGTCTGTCTGTCTGTCTGTCTGTCTGTCTGTCTGTCTGTCTGTCTGTCTGTCTGTCTGTCTGTCTGTCTGTCTGTCTGTCTGTCTGTCTGTCTGTCTGTCTGTCTGTCTGTCTGTCTGTCTGTCTGTCTGTCTGTCTGTCTGTCTGTCTGTCTGTCTGTCTGTCTGTCTGTCTGTCTGTCTGTCTGTCTGTCTGTCTGTCTGTCTGTCTGTCTGTCTGTCTGTCTGTCTGTCTGTCTGTCTGTCTGTCTGTCTGTCTGTCTGTCTGTCTGTCTGTCTGTCTGTCTGTCTGTCTGTCTGTCTGTCTGTCTGTCTGTCTGTCTGTCTGTCTGTCTGTCTGTCTGTCTGTCTGTCTGTCTGTCTGTCTGTCTGTCTGTCTGTCTGTCTGTCTGTCTGTCTGTCTGTCTGTCTGTCTGTCTGTCTGTCTGTCTGTCTGTCTGTCTGTCTGTCTGTCTCGAGAGCTAAACAAGCAAATGGAACCAAATTTGACATGTGGAGGTTTTTGAAGGCAGGATTTTTTTCTACTGTCGTCTGAGACCCCTACCTTATCTGGAAGGGATGGCAAATGAAGCACACATTTCTGCATAACTCGAGAACTAAACTAGCAAATGAAACTAAATTTGGGAAGTGAAGGCTTTTGAAGGCAGAGTTGAAGTTTTTGGGAGCAGAGAAGGTTCTTATGATGGTTCGAGACTCCTTCGCCGTCCTGAAGGAGGGGGCTCCCATACAAATGGAAAACAAATTTCTACATATCTCGAGTCCTAATCAAGCAAATGAAAAAGATCGTAGTGTGCGGGGCGCGAAGTGAGACGTGAAAAATTCTCTTGTCATTTTTGCTTCGTTTTGATTTTATTTTTATTTGTATTTTTTTTTAAATGTCGGTCATGGAGTGTGCTCCCATTGATTATTACGGGAGTGCCAACCAACCACCATCACACTTTGTGCGTTGCACCAACGGTGTTCTTGCTACGGATGTGTGTGCCTTGCTCAATGACCTGCAATGTGGTTCACTCGTTTCTATAAAATCTAGCATGTTTTTTTTTTTAACTTAATTTGTTTTTTATTTCAATTCTTTGTCATACATACTTTTTTATAATTTTTAAGAGTTTTAGCCCAATGGGCTCTTCAGCTTTGATTAATGTTTTATGTGTTTTATGTGTTAAGTGTGTTTTGTGTTTTAATAATTTTTTTCTGTTCAGCTCTTGGGGCATTGTTTGTTAAAATTTGATAACCTACCTAATCTACAACTAAAACTACAATTTGAAAATCCTAGGGGTGGGGAACCAGATTCCGGATGATCTGGTGATCCGATGTCAGGCAGCGTGCCCTGTACCGATTGATAGACTCACTAAAACGATCGTCAAGCATTTTTATCTCGGCCAGACGGTGGACCTCAGATGTTCTTGTCCTCGGAGGGGTGTTCATTATCATCCTGAGGAACTTGTTTTGTACTCTCTGAAGTTTCAGGAGATGTGTTTTTGCACAACTCTCCCAGATTGGCATTGCATACTCGATGACCGGAAGTATGATTTGCTTGTAGATAGCAAGCTTATTTTTAAGGGATAATGTAGACCTTCTGTTGATCAATGGGTACAGTAGTTTCAACAGAGTATTACATTTTGTGACAGTTTTGTCAACCTGATCCCTGAAAATAAGCTTGCTGTCTAGAGTGACACCAAGATAGACAGCTGATTTGGTCCATTCCACCGTTGTGTTGTTCAGGCTTATTTTACAACCCTCAGGCGGGACAAGTCTGGGAGAATTAGAATGTGGAAACAGGATGACCTGGGTTTTCACTGCGTTGATACAAATCTTCCATTCAGTGAAGTATTCTGACAGAACATTCAGGCTTCGCTGCAGTTTCGCGGCAAGTGCTCTTATTACCCTACCATTGTGGACGACTGCGGTATCATCGGCGAACAACGACAGAGATCCATTTTCAGGGAGCGGGGGTATATCCGAGGTGAATAGATTGAACAGAAGTGGACCTAATATACTTCCCTGCGGAACACCGGCGGAGATCTCCTGACTACCGGACACTGCACCATGCAACGAAACACGGAATGTCCTGTCAGAGAGATAATTTTTAATAATCTTCACCAGGAAGATTGGAAGATTGTATCGCTTGAGCTTGTACACCACACATGCCACACATTATCGAAGGCCTTCTCGATATCGAGAAGGGCCATAGCGGATGTTTTCGAAACAGACTTGTTCCGCCTGAGGATGTTCATGACTCGATTAAGTTGATGGACTGTAGAGCGACCATGCCGGAAACCGAACTGCTCATCCAACAGGATATTGAGCTCGTTAGCAGATGTTAGAAGCCGACGGTAGATCGCTTTCTCAAACAGTTTAGATAGACCTGAGAGAAGGCTGATTGGTCTATAGCTTCTGGAACATGAAGGATCTTTCCCAGGTTTCCGAATGGGGATGACTTTGGCTGACTTCCAGCACGATGGGAAGTAGCCAAGACGGAGGCATTGGTTAAACACCACCGCCAGATGGTTGTAGAACTGGGGGCTCAATTGCTTGAGCTCCAAGTTAAAAATGTTGTCGAAACCGGGGGCCTTCATGTTCTTAGAGGTCTTGATATAAGTCAACAATTCGTCAGCTGAGATCTCCAAATCATCGGAGAAGTCGTTAGGACTTTGGTCGATGTTAGTGATAAGCGCGCTAACGGCAGCTTCGTGTGGACTGATGATGTTTTCACCGAGATTGTGGGAGCTGACGAAGTGTTGACTTATCTCATCAGCTTTCTCTGCAGGTGTTATCATCCGATCCCTAGAATCATTTACGTCTAGTGGGATCAACGGTGGAATGGGCCTTGGCTTAGTTTTTAAAATTTTTGTCATCTTCCAGAACGGCTTAGCACAATCTGGGAGAGAGCGAATTTTGTCAGCGAAATCATTATTTCTAAGGTCCACCATTCTGGCCTTAATAATTTTGGTCACTCGATTACAGTGACGTTTGAGCGTTGGCAAACCAGTTCGCTGGTATTGCCTTCGAATGGCGTTGCGCAATTGAATGAGTTCTTTAGTGGGTCTATCAATGGGTACAGAGTCACTCACCTGATCTATCACCGGTACATGTTGCTCCCGGGCCTGGGAGATCGCTTGCTCGATGCTCTGCAGCTGTCGTTCGATGTCATCAACCGAATCAAGGCGCATGTCGAAATCGATGTTGTCGTCAACGTATTGTCGGAACCTTTCCCAACTGGCGCGATGGTAGTTCAGTCTGGTGATACGATGCCGGTTGACCGAGGAGCCAACTTCGGCCACCACCGGATAGTGGTCCGAGCTGAGCTCCTGGTGTACGATCGGCTGGGCGATGTTGTTCCCCATGTTGGTGAGGAAGATGTCGATTGTCGAATGGACCCCGGATCGGCTCAACCGGGTGGGAGTATCCGGGCCCAGGACGGTGTAATGTCCCTCTTCTAGGTCTTCCTGCAGAATTATTCCGTTCCGATTCCGCCGGGTGTTCTCCCAGGCTTCGTGTTTCGCATTTAGGTCGCCGGCGATGATGAACTGCCCCTGCCTCCGAGTAAGCTTACGGATGTCGTTTCGCAGGGCCGTTGTTGTTCCGTTGGTTGTACTTGCTTGCTTGGGACAATAGGCCGCGATGATGGTGATTGGGCCGACGGTAGTTTCGACTTCGACTCCGATGGCTTCGATAGTCTGCAGCTGAAAGTTCGGAAGCAGATGGCAGTTGATGTTGTAGCGCAGGGCAATCGCAACTCCTCCTCCACTAGAGTAGCGGCCAGTCGCACAATCCGGTATCCAGGGATGAATATGCTGATTTCCGGTTTGAGGTGTGTCTCGGTGACGATGGCGATGTCGATGGCCTTCCTGTTAAGGAAGTCACCGAGCTCTACTGTTTTGTTCCGGATGGAACAAGCATTCCAATTTAGGATGTTTATGGTGTGTTTACGGTCCATACTTAGTAATGAACGTCATCGTCACGGATGTGGCGGCTTTGAGCTGTTCCTCCTTGGAGCGGCAGGAACGTAGTTGGCGATAGAGCTCTTGCACGAACTCCACCATTTGCTCCGAGTTGTAGAGCTGTTCCCAGCCTGGAGGAGGAGTCGGGTTGGGGGCGGCGGCGGCTGCCGCGAAACGATGATGGACGGAAGCTGACGGGCGGTTTGCTTGGCGGTGATTCAATGGGATCGGTGGTAGATTTGGCACCTGATACCGAAGCGACGGGAAATTCTCCTCGTTCATCGGAGGTGGTGGACGGCGTTGAGTAGGCCGAGACTTGGTAGATGACTTCTTGCGGATCGCCAAAAATTCAGCACGTTTGGGGCAGGTACGATTGCTGCTCTCATGGTTTGCGCCACAATTTGCGCACTTCAGTACCGCACCTTCTTCCATCGGGGCACAATCGTTGGTACTGTGGGCTCCAGCACACTTGCCACATCGCGGCTTCATGTGGCAGTTGCGAGTTCCATGGCCGAACGCAAGGCAGTTGCCACATTGCGTCACGTCGTGCTGTCTCGGACGATACCGGTCCCACTCGACGATGACGTCGAAAAGGGCCCGTGTTTTCATCAGCTCCGCCATCGTGACGGATCCCTTCACAAGGTGGACCAGATAGAGTTGGTCCCGGTAGTTTCCATGTTGTTGGCGCCTGATGGGAAACACCTTTTGAGGTTTCAGTGCCACCGCTTGCAGCTCGGCGAAGATTGACTCCGGTGTGAGTTCTGGAAGGCCACGCAGAATCACCTTCATTGGCTTGCTTCCGGGCGCGTCGTGAGTGTAGAACTCATGTTTCTTCGCGACTAGGTGAGCGCCGACAGCACGGTAGTCAGCCTCCGTCGAGCACATTACCTTAATTCCATTACTGCACAGCTTGTACAGCGGATGGATTTTGATAGCTGCAAGCTCGGTCCTGAGTGTAGCAATGTCCTTTGACGTCGTGAAGAGCGGGGGAACCTTCACCTTCTTCGGCACCTCCTGGATCGGAAGCACGGCGAATTGATTGCTCGCTAGTAGACGAGCGTTGCGATCCACTGGATCGGCGTCATCGTGGCGCAGCCGCTTGGAGCTGCCCGGTTGCGGTAATGTTTCGGGAGCGGATGTCACCGTTGGTCGATTTTTTCGACCCATTGCCACAGCAATAGGTCGAGCGGGAAATGTTTCCGAACTTTGAAGCACTTTTTTCTGCTTTGCCACCACCAAAAGATGAGCAAGCGCAGGCGATAGCTCACGAACCGGACGCGCAATCGCGGTGATCGGACGGGGGGGGAAACAGGAAAAAAAAACAAACTTTGTGTCGATAGAGTGAAAAACACGACCGAACGTGTCGCTTGTTCAAACTGGAATGAAATCTAGCATGTGAAGTTTTTCGACAATGTTTCGAAGTAATTATCAGCTGGACTTAATTCTGTGCTTCTATTCGGATAATAAAGAAATTGTGCGATAAAACGATACCCGTGTCGTCAGTCTTCAGCTGCAGGTTAGGTCATTGCTCGATGCTAGTTGGCTGATCGGGCTTTTTGGATAGGACATGTAATGAAATGGAATTCAGCTAAGTACTTTTTACTTTTTATATATTTGATATCAGTAGAGTTTTAGCTCCCTTAATTGTGCAGGGGGGGAATTCCTTTAATCATACATAATTTTTTTGACCATTTGGTTCAATCTAAAACTATTTACAAATCATAAAAATGTTAATGTGTGAGTGGAAGTGGAAGTGTGTATGTGTGTCCATGTGTGCGTGAGAGAATGTGTGCCTGTGTGTGTGTATGTGTATGAGCATATGACTCTGTGTCGGCGCGTCAATCCTCTCTTTTCAGAAAGCGAGTAATGGCGCTATAACCATAAGCCATAAAAGGCTAGGACACGAGTTAGTGCTCATGACCCAACCGCCAGTCAAGCTCTCACGTAAGAAAAGGCGCTACATTCTTGGATTTGGAGCATGGATACAAGTGGAAAACGCCTGTGTGGACAACAAAGGAGTGCATTAATTTTCTTAGCTTCGTCACTCCCAACGACTGCTACATATGCTTTCTCGCCTCCCGCACAATCCCATTAAACTTGCAACTCCAGATGTCTATGAAGGTCGCATGAGTTCTCAGCATCTTCTTAAGTAGACATCTAATCAACACTTCCCTCCCATCCCTTGCTGATCATAAGGACCTGGCCAGGTGTTGTACAAAGAGAACGATGGATGAAGAGCATGTCACACTCAAGGCAGCTCTTCTGGTGCTTACATCGTCTCTACAACAGCCAACCCAGGATTGTGTATGGTCGGAAAATGCTATGCTGCTATGCTATGCTATCTCGAGTCCTAATCAAGCAAATGGAACCAAATTTGGCATGTGTGGGTTTTTGGAGGCAAGATTTTTTTCTATGCTGGTTCGAGACCCCTCCCCTCTCTGGAGGAGGGGGGTGCTCTCAAACAAATAAAAAAGAAATGTCATCCAAACATGACAATCATCCAGGCAACTAAAACACTAAATGTGTATTTCTCGGGTAGGTAGCATGTTCTGATAAAAGTTTAAATCACTTCTTAATCAAGAATGAAGGATGTTTGAGTAACTCTCAGTGCTACATTATCCATACGAAGTATATCTAAGGTTATGCAACAGAGAATTACGTTCAAACTGACAGGATACGGCGTAGAAAAACCACGGTAGAAACTTACGATCTAAGGGTTACATTAAAAACACGCACCTACGTTTTATTTTGCAGAAACTACACGCATTAGCAAACGAAATTATTTAAACGAAACTCGTTACTAAAAAAACATATAAACACCAGTTCTATTCAATATTCATTCGCAAGGCTCGCCGGGTTCAGTTACTTTTTAAATAAAATTTGAAATGCACTTTTATGAATTTCTGCTTAAGCCTATTCTGGTTCGTTTCTCTTCATTATCAAAGTTTTTTGCAAAATGTCGGGGATTGAACTTGGAATGCAATAAAAAATCTTCGCACTTGGTGTACGGAAAAGGGTGAACCGTAAAATCAGATTGCCACAAAGGCCAGATGATCCAACAAGTGTAAAACGAGAAATTGAAAAATATAATGAACAGTGCATAATGTGCCGAGAACTGCACGAAATCTGGGTTCCAGCAATCTCGAATCGGACCAAAATATCTGCATCTACTCGTAATTTGGCTAAAAGCGAATGAAGAAAATAAACGATTTGAAGAGTAGCAGAGTAGAATGCCATCTCCGAAGCAGAAAAGCCGTGACAATTTTTGTTTTTGCTCTATTGTCGAGATTTTCAGCCCTGGACTGGTTCATCTCGCGTCGTAGTCACTCAAATACCTTTTTTAGGTATTTTCCTAACTTGTCCGGGGGTGAGATTTGAACTCGTGACTTTGGCGTGAGAGGTATGGATATTAACCACTACGTCAGGGTCGCCCCTGTAAGCCGTAACAAAATGATGGTCCAGAAGCTGTGCAACCGTATTTCGAACAATCCCTCCCAGTGTGTTAACACAGCCGGTACCTCAATTACCATAAACACTGTGTATACTTTCCGATACACTCCTAAGGCCCGGGAAGTCGAGAAATTTTCCATTACTGAAAATTCCTAGACCAGACCTGAAATAGAACTCAACTACCTCCAGTATGGTGCTGCTTTGTAGCTGTGCTTTAACTGACTATCTAAGGACCTTCAGAACCTTAATAAACCAAAATTTTTACTAGTGTGGGAATAGCCACGTTTCAATGTTGAAAATAAGAAGAAAATTCTGAGATTTCTTCCGAGTGTTATTTGCTATTCGACTTAAGAAAACAAATCACTGAATAGTCTGTAAACATCACAATGAATGTACGTGAATGTGTAATTAATTACAGAAAAAAACGAAATCTTCACAAACTTTCCACTTGACTATGTGATGGTCACTTGGTTTTCAAATTTCAGTGTTAATAATGTTGTGACAAAGTAATTAGGAAGTAAAGGAAGCAACGAAAAAGCCAACTTTAATATCACGAAAGAGATGGAAACTTCAACAAAAATATTTAACATTATCTAAAAACATCAACACGTAATACAGAGAAATTTAACTGTTTGACAATGTTTGAGTGCGAATACTGCAAAACAATTTTGAATCTAGAACGTGGAAGGTATGCTTCATCGATTCGATGGAATTCCCGAAATTTTTACGGCCTCTTTTCGCAGCAAGATGTTCAACTTCTTATCGATTGTCGAACAACCTGACAATTTTTCTCCGAACGTGAAAAAAACAACACCCAACAATAATACGACCTCCTGTGTTGGTAAGTTCGGGAAAACCAGGAGACAGGAAAAACGGGAATCAAAACACAAACGTGTACACAGTAAGGCATTTCCAAATTTGAGAGACAGTAAACAAGCTTGCTCCCTATTTTCTCTCTGTCTCTCAAATTTCACTCTCGGGATGAAAATTTCCTGGAAATACACCCACACAGCAACCATCCATCTATGCTCACGTTTTATGATTTCGAATCGTACCGCTCCCTCAGCATGATTGCTGCCAGAAGAACACTATGCTTAGAACCCACACATGCCTACCTGTCACCAACCAAAGTGGCGATGTTGAGAACATAAGCGACCAGAACGTGCACAAGTGACCTAGTTTCGATGTTACTTTTTTTGTACCGTTGATGTACAACCTCAGAGGACGCAAAAGGACATTGGTGGGTAGGACAAGTTTCAAGCAGATTTTTGCCTACTTGTATGGTGTTTTTTTTTTTTTTTCAACTTTAATTCGAGTAGAAGCCAACCTGTGCCCGTGCGCTGCTAGAGAAGGAGTGAATGGTTCACGGCCGTTGTAACTGCCTGCAGCGTCAGTTGGATTTTGCACAATGATTAAACGAGTTTTGCCGCGCTGGTCGGCTCGAATGTCCGCTGCCAAGGGGATGGCGTTCCGAAATTGACCACGCAATGCGTAATTTATTCACTGGACTGAATTTTAATTATCTGTGAATGGACATTCTAAATGTAGCTGATGGGGTTTTGGCCCGTTGCCATGATATTGTTGAATGTATATTTTAGGAAAATTGAAAATGGTAAGCAATTATCGTGCCAGCATTGATTGAGGTGTTATCAGCGTACGAATGTCGACACAAGTTAGTCAAGGGTATATGAAGAGCATCGCGAGAGACATGCTTAAATATGTATAGAACGATGTACGGATTTTTTTTTGGAATGGGATGCTGCACACTAAGCACCGGGAACATAACAGAGAGGACAGAGAGAACAGAGAGAGAGAGTAACTCACGCGTAAAATTTATCAAAACAAAATCAATGCAAAAGAGAGAGTCTGCATGAGACACGATTATGGAAGTAACACATGCTTGCTAGGCCGTGTTGATTCGCATTTGCATAGACACTTCTTAAAGAGTGGTGTAAAATTACCTAAGATCACAATTATTCGTAATTAGGGTGACTTTCCGGGCAGATTCGTCATCGGAAGATCACAGTAGGATTTGTTTTTTTAATAGAAAGAATTCTTGCACAATAGTAGTTTCCTCAATAACCAGCACAACGAAGATTTTTTCAGAACGCGTCATATATTTACTAAGTTGTATAATTATGAAATTTATTTTCTCGATTTTTTTTAACCTTTATAAACACTGTATATGGACGTCCACGTGTACTGGCAAAACTTTCTGATCCAAGAAGTTTTGCAGCATTTTCAGACGATATGGAACATCTTCAAAACAGTCCTGGTTCCACTTTTTTTCGTCTTTGAAAGATACTCAGAACAATCTGCAATTCATTCCTTTTGCACAATCCGATTTGTGCGATCACGGGAAGAAATTTATTATTTACGTCATTATAACAATGCCTGAATAGTCATATCCCTCCAACGTTCTCGGTTCATGGCTGCTCCCCTTCTCCAATCTCGAGTGCACCTTGTACTCCCTAGATCTTGCTCCACCTGCTTTAGCCATCTTGCTCGTTACGCCCTCGTCGTCTTGTGCCGAACAGAAAACCATCAAACAAAGTAAGATTCTGTTGCAGATGACTTCCAAATATATTGAGTATTCAATACGTACCGCAGGATTTGACAGCAAGAAATCAATTATTGAGAAATAATCAGAAGTATACCACTTCCTTTCTCGACCAATTCCGTTCAATGGTTTTTATTTTCGTTCTAATACATTGCAATTCCATTGTGTTTCCTACGTTATGCAGATAAGAAAAATGTTGTTTTGTTTACAACAATAATGGGCATATAGTTCGATAAAAAAAATCAAAAATCCGATCAAAAAGACTTAGTGTTGTAGTTTGTATGTTGGCGCACGTTATATTGATTTGTGAATGGCCGATATTAGGGATGTTTTCTGCTTGATAGAACGAGATAAAGCGATTACCATAAAGTTACACTAGTTGTAACATTAATGTTAAAAATACACCGTGGAGCTCAAATAGCTGTGGCTGAAAGGCTCCTTAATAAAGATAAATCAACTAATCAGTAAAAATACACCTTTGTTTAAAAAGCTATGTTTTTTTAACGTCAATTAAAAACAGAAAAAAAAATGAATATTAACATTCGCGTAAAATTTCCCCTTGTTTAATTCCAAACTAAAGTGAGTGTAAACAACGAAATTCTATATTAAATAGTTTAAAGGTCGAAAATAACATTTGTATCCAATAACATCTACCGTATTTTTCTGCGATATGCTTGCTCCCACAAACAAAATAGCACCAAAAATAGATACAAGGAGTTATAACCATCCCGTCGGTAGTGGATAAAGAGGCTAGCAACCTGGCATTTCCAGGAAATTTACGATTGAAGTCATTGTTTACAATTGTTACTTTCGACCTTTTGACGATTTTGTCTAGAAGTGTTTGCAATCTTTCAGTCGCCATACAACAATGTCTACAATCTTTCATTAAACAAACTAGATTCAGGCGTTATCTGGCTCAAATTTACATGATTATAACAGAAACACGTATTTCGTCTACAATGTGCAGACTTCTTCAGTGTCTCGTACTAATAACTCGACTGAAAGAAAACCTTGGCCACCTGCCGTATAGGGCCATGTATAACCGTTGCCTTAGTCTTTGTTTAATAGATTTGTGTTCTGTTGTTTGTTTATTTCTACGCATTCTACGACGTCTAATTTCCAGGGTGTAGGGGTAGTCCGTAAAAGGAGTACTCGTAAAATTCCAGGAGTTCTTATCCCGGCCAAGGTAGCAGAGGAATGTGAATCGAATAGGAAACGAAAGGTTCTCGATAGGAAACTCAAAAAGCTGAGAATAGAAAACAGACTCGGACCACACACTACACCAAGGAACAGGCCACACTTACACCCACCATCACCAGGACACCGGTGGTCCACCGCATTGAGGGACTGGTTGTCAACCGATCGACGACCACATTCACGGAAGAGCAACAGACTCATCTCAACAAGGATACGCGGTTACAACCAAGCCCGACGTGGAGCAGATCATCATCGACGTGGAGACAGCAATTACAAACACTCTGCCGACATCTTAACAAATCACAGCCAGAACTATCACTTAGAACATTATTAAGGACAGACAGAAACAAAAACACAACAACGAGAAGAAAATTCACATCGATAAGGAACTGAAGTCAAAGTCTGTTTTCTACCTAAAAGCAGACAAAGGCCACTACGCATAGCTGCATGGCTGCCGGACGAATGAAGAAAATTTGAAGGTGTACCCGTTATATAACATTCATGGATGCCAAGGAGACGTTCGTTACTTAATTTTGAAGTATAGTGCTTTTTGTAAATTTACTCTGAAAAATTGCGACAATAAGATATCAGCTTATATTTGCGTTAATTCCAATAGTTAAATGTTGAAATTGAAATCGATGCGTAGAAAATATTGAAATGAAACTCGATGAGTAGGATTCACGTAGTCGTACGTCAAAAAATTCTGTGACAATCACAGTAATTTCGCAAAAAAATATAATTTCACCATACTATCCTTAATGTTGTTTGTTTTCATCGAAATAGACCGATTTGTATGATGTATGATGTATGATATGTACTACCTCCCATTGCAATGCATTGGAAATGGAAATGGAAACTAAGTCCGACGGCAATGGGCTATCTTCTCTGTTAGACTTTATCAAGCTTTATGAACCACTGATTATAATAATCAGGCGATTTTATGAAGGGCCAAACACGGGTTGGGTGGATCGATAGGCAACATCACTTATACGTATCCACAGGGATATAAAAAATCTCTTCCAACTACAAGATTGAACAATTGGTCAAAAGAGCAAGGCATCTAACATGAGAAGAGCCCAAGGGGGAGTCGCTCAACACAATATCTCTTGTGCCCTTATTTTTAGTGAGCTTCTAAGCGTTACGATGAGTCCTGATGTTTCGATCGCGGTGCCAATAGGTGCTCATGTGTGCCACGGTAATTTGACAGTCCAATCGTTATGTTTTGGTTACGCATGGTAAACAAGGTGAATGATTTGTTTTGCTCTGCCAAACTTTTGCTGGCGATTTGGGTCTTGGTCAATGTTTTTGTTGCGAAAACCACGTTATTGATGCTGTTGTGTTGAGATAACAACTTTCAGTGAAGCATGGATAAAGAATGGAATTCAAGATGCTAATCGCTGGAAGTAAGTGCGACAATACTTATAAACTGATGTATATTTAATACTAATATATCATCTTTCTCAGCAGTTCTCGTACGCCTACGAAAATCATGAATGAGACTCAACTTCACGCTATAACACACTCTAACTGGCTTTATATATTTAAATCAAAATGGCACATTAATTCTGAAACTGTAGATCTTAGAAGATTGGTTTCATTATAAAGGTTCCTTGCTGACTTCCTCAGAAGGTTTTCAAAAGCTATTTGAACTTTGATCACAGAACTGGTCAGAGTGGACTTGGTCGTGTATTGTATCATCCACAGCATTCGAATCATCTGTAATAATATTGGTAATCTGTATTAGTGGTTAATTGTAACCGTTTAATGTAATGCGTATTTTCTACATTCCATCATAATATTCTTTAATTCATTCTTCTTGCATCGCCTCTTTTCCGCTCGAATCATTTGGAATATCATTTAACCGATCACAAGTGATGATATCTGAGTAGTTGTGTTTATTTCTTTGCATGGTCAGGCAGGCAGTGGCCGGTGTGACGGATGTGGGATTGAGAAAATAATTAGGTTGATGGTTCCATAAATCGTCTCCAATTTGCTCCAAAAATGTGCCCTTAATTGGAGCTGCAAAGCGATATCATGTCACGAATTTTAAATTTGTGTTTTGTGTTGCGAAGCGAAAGATACAAATCAAAACAATCACACACAAACTTACATCGTTACAATTTTCCAGGGCTGCTAGGTTATATGTTCAAAAAGTACAAATGTCAAAATTGTGCCACAGAGTGCCACACATGTTCCGTTATGGTGTACAATTTTCTACAACGGCGTGCCTGGCACACAGTTTTCAGCGACTCAAGAAGTGTTGTGAAGTGTTAAAGTGTAGGGTTCTGTGGTTCCACGCTTAAGCACGTTTTCATTCGTTTCCGGCAATAGCAGCGTTTCACCAAAATCTTGTTTGGATACCTCAGTATCCTCAGAAAAAGTTTGTTAATTCTATTGAAATTTTAGAAAACTAAAATTTATACACTTTAATTTACTGTTGCCATGGTCACTATTTGCTACTTGATGCTGATTTTATAATAGCAATCCGCTTTTATTTTTGCTGACCTAATAGTTATTGCTACCGAGTTAGGAAAGGGAAGATATGGAAATAATACGATGTTAATACGATGTTACGAAATAATAAATCATGTACATATAACAATGAAATGCAACTCTAAAAAAAAGTAAATTGTAACGATATATAATGATATAAAGTTACCTGGCAGCCTAGCAAAAGAGCAAAGACAATTTAAGCAAACAATAATGCAAAATAAATTTCATTTGAGTATAATCACTGCCTTTCAACGAAAACTTAATAAAAAAAAATTAAAAAAAAAGACAGGAAATTCTCTGATAACTCTTGTTTTCTACTGGGCCCATAATTGTTTCTGTATGCTAGTGAAATAGAAAGTGTAGGGTCATAAATAATGTTAATCTATGAATAAATTATTTTGAACAATTTTTGTTTTTTTTTTTGTAGAATTTGAAAAAAAAATTAAAACCTATCTATATATTCATATGCATAACGTAAGGTGTGTGTGTATGTATGATGTATGATGTGTATGATATGTACTACCACCCATTGTAGCACGGAAACTAAGTCCGACAGCAGTTAGCTCTCCTCGCTGTTAGACTTGATCAAGCTTTAATAACCACTGATTATCCTAATCATGCAATTGTATGAAGGGCCAAAAAGGGGTTGGGTGGATCAATAGGTAACATCACTTCCACAGGGCCTTAAAAAATCTCCTTCCAACAACATTATTGAACAATTGGTCAAAAGAGCTAGCTATCTAACATGAGGATGCCCCAATGGGCGGGGAGAAGAGCCCGCCCTCTATTCACAAACTGTTAGCAATGGGGAGTTGGCATTCCCACTCTCCCCATCCAGAGTGCTTTAATCGGGTGCGCTGATGGTCCCTCCCATTCCCATGAAATATTTATATAATATTGTATATATTTATGTAAATGAAAAAGACTGCAATCACTCGGTATCTATTATTTATGATCTCTTTCGGTGGATCCTGAAATATAAGAAATGTTATAAAGTGTTAATGTGGAGAGTTCTGTGTTTTCGCGCTTAAGCACGTTTTCGTTCGTTTTCAGCGATAGCAGCAATTTCCCAAAATCTTGATTTACGGTATCCTAAAAAAGTTTGTTAAATTTTACAAAAATTACATTTATACATTTTAATTTACTGTTGCCATGTTCACTATTTGCTGATTGGTGTTGATTTCAATTACAGAAATACGCTTTTATTTTTGCTGGCCTACTAATTATTGCTCCTGTGTAAGGAAAACAGAGAAGATTTTATTGACAGGGAGTTAAAGACAAATGGACGTAAAAAAACAATAAGAAATTTTTAAATCTTCTATGAAGTAAAATCAATAAAGCAATATCATCAACTATTATGATATTGTGAGTTATGATACGGTACTGACAAAAATTTAACTGTAACATCAGACACAATCCGAATGGCAAACAGCTCAAATTTGGAAAAGATCCATTTGCAAACCGGAATTGAAAAATACATTAGGTAATAAGTGCAAAAACCTACCATAGATTCCGTTGCAGCTTCTTTTATTCAAGGCACTAGATACTTCTAAATCATAATGATAATTGAACATAAAAGACATAATAATTAAAAGAATATATAACCTATTTGGTGAAATTATAAATAAAATATGTTAAAATATAAATCCTGAAAACACCAGTAATGATCAAAATGATAATGATGATGATAAAGAAGATTGATAATGGTTATGAATGAACAATGTCCTGTATGATAATATATGTCGTCAATGGATATTATAATATAAACTGAAAATAACATCTGTGCCGACTGCTGTTTTGTAACAATTGTAGACAAACTTCCGCATGAACCAGAAAATTTAGACAATGTATTACATGAGAAAAAAAATGAACTTTATATTTTAAATCATTGTATAATACCTGATGACCTGGTAGACCTGAAAGATATGATAATGGAAAATTATGATATGATTTGCCGGTCGCACCCCCTCACTTCGCTATTGTCAGACTGACAACATTGCCCAGGCTACGCCAACCAGCGTCTCCATGTTTCAGCTGGCAGTCATTTGTGATCGTATGACTCGTGGAGGCATGAGGTAAAGGGTGATACGGACAAAATTTGGTCAAGGGAAAACGCGTGTAAATCGGTGAAATCGTTTATTTAAAAAATCAAATTAAATTTCTTTTTCAAGTTCAATTAGTATAAAATTCAGGAAAAATATTCAGGCTTCCGCTTTTCCAAATCCGAATTGCCGGGCCTTACGCTTGACCCCTGCCATCAGATTTTGTACAGCCACCTTGTCCACCTTCTTCGCCGCAGAAAGCCAGTTTGCCTTGAACTGCTGCTCGTCCTTAGCAGTTTTTTTGGTCTTCTTTAGGTTCCGCTTGACAATAGCCCAGTATTTCTCAATTGGGCGGAGCTCTGGCGTGTTGGGAGGGTTCTTGTCCTTGGAAACCACCTGCACGTTGTTGGCGGCGTACCACTCCATGGCCTTTTTACCGTAATGGCAAGATGCCAAATCAGGAAAGGCAGCAGACGTTTATTCAAACACTCTTTCACGTACATTTCTTGGTTGACAGTCCCGGAAGCTATGAAAATGCTGCTTTTCAAGCCACAGGTACAGATGGCTTGCCAAACCAGATATTTCTTTGCGAACTTTGACAGTTTCGTGTGCTTGAAAATATCTGCTACCTTTCCCCTTCCTTTTGCCGTATAAAACTCCTGTCCCGGAAGCTGCTTGTAGTCGGCTTTGACGTAGGTTTCGTCGTCCATTACCACGCAGTCAAACTTCGTCAGCATCGTCGTGTACAGCCTCCGGGATCGCGCTTTGGCCGTCGTATTTTGTTTATCATCGCGATTTGGAGTCACTACCTTCTTGTAAGTCGATAGTCCGGCTCGTTTTTTGGCTCGATGCACGGTTGTAGACGATACACCCAGCTTATTTGCGGCATCTCGGAGAGATAGGTTAGGGTTTCGCTTGAAACTACCGGCAACTCTCTTTGTCGTCTCAGCGGCTTCCGGTTTTCGATTTTTCCCCGATCCAGACTTCCTGGCTGTCGACAAACGTTCCCCAAACACTTTAATTACATTTGTTACGGTTGATTTGGCAACTTTTAGCGATTTTGCCAACTTTGCGTGCGAGTAGCTCGGATTTTCGCGATGCGCGAGCAAAATTTTGATACGCTGCTCTTCTTGCTTGGACGGCATTTTGACAACTGAAGAGTGAATTCCAAAATCAAAATAAGAGCAACATTCTACACACACACCTTCAAAATGAGGGGTGTTCAGGTTTTATAAATGCAAAATTGAAAGAAATACGTCAAGTTGATATTGACCAAATTTTGACCGTATCGCCCTTTAGGAACTTGTGAGGACCGGAGGTCGGTCGCACCCTCCTGCCAAGTTGTCAACTCACCATTTGAAGCCCGCATAACGTAAGGTAGGTGGGCCAAAACTTAAAACGATGCAAATGCAAAGCTGAAAATAGCATAAAAAATAGTGTGAGATATAAAACGATAATAACAATTATATTTGTAATGTCCGCATGTCTGCTTAGCCTGCTGCAATTGTAGAAAAACTTGCATTGTCATAGCCACGAGGGAAAAAAACAATTCAAAATTAATATACAATACTTGGAAATTCCATCGATGATCTGAAATTATATATCGTATAAAGAGTACTTCCATTTTTCGTGGTAGGGTAGGATTTCAGCATGCTAGCTTACAAGGGTCGCACTGCTTTGGTGCGGCTGTCACCTAATGTATAGTTGACGCGATACAGCGTTTCCTACTCAACCGCTGGATGCCAGGACAGACAGTGTTTGAGCCACACCTCCTCATTCTAGCTAAAGCCAGAAGGACAACAGTATCCAGGCTGCATTACCAGCTAAGTACGCAACCCTTGGGCTGGCGGTCTTTGCCATCTCTTGACCCGTGGAAGCTTAATAGCTAGGTGTAAAGTGTGATTCAATAAGTGCGGCAAAGATTTTAATCGCGTGAAGTACTTGGTTCACATGCGATGCACGAAAAGTTATTATTCAACTGGGCATAAAACAGTGGGTCAATGAATAATAAAGACTTTTTTCACAGATTTTCAACAGCTGGATACAGATAAACAAGATTTTTGAATGTGAAAACACAGATTGAACATGAAAAAAATGTGGCAACACTGCTTATACACAGAAACAAAAGCGTTCCCGAAAATGAAAACGGACTGTGAACTAGTTCACGTTTTTCATGATATTTACCTTTAAACGTGATTTAGTTCATGATTTTGTGATTCAGATCACGGTGTATTTTTGCTTGTTCTCGAATTCATGACTGCAGTTCACGGAATTGAGCACGGAGTTTTTTTACGTGTAGTATGTGTAAGTTACCTTGAATGAACGTGACTTTCCAGACATTCTGAAGTAGGTTACTCAATCTCAATAGAGTTATCACCTATCTTCTCCAGGATTAAAGCTTATTTCATTGAATCCTGGAGAGTGTGAGCTGTTTAGTGGAATACCTATAACTATAAAATAAGAAGAAAAACGAATAATTTGCATCTGATTCCAACTACCATTATTGCTTATCTAGACAGATACGCGTATTTCGTCTACAATGTGTAGACTTCTTCAGTGTCTCGTACAAAGTCGAGTATTAAATACACGATACTGAAGAAGTCTGCACATTGTAGACGAAATACGCGTATCTGTCACGATAAACAATAAAAGTAGGGAAGCGGAACATATGCTCACCATAATACATACATTCATCACATTCTGCAGTCATCCAACTTCAAACGTAAAAAGATGTTTAATTTCTCCAATAAATGGACGCAGCAACCAAGAATATATAATCCTGGCAAATAAAATTAGGTCTTGAATATAATTAAAAGTCACAAAAAAGTATCGGAGACTTAAAGGAGTTTGGGCAAAAGTGGGCCTGGAATGTACATCAATGAATGATGTCTCATTTGAAAGGTGACATTAAGACAAGAAAAAATTGGTATGGGGTCAAAATTGTGAACCGTGGGGGGAAAAAGTTATTGCGTATATTAGATACGGATTTAGGGTGTTTTTTTTATGTTGTATTCTACCGTAACATGTTTAACGAATCGACATTCGACGATAACCTATTGAAACCATTTTTAATCGTTTGTTGTGATGCGTTCATAATAGAAGCAAACGGTCCTTATGCGGCTACCATGTCGGATGCAACAATTTTGAGAAATATGCTTCACAGTGATGTAAGGGTTCTTAATTGGTTTTTTAGTCCAGGCGATGTTTTTATTTTGGACAGAGGATTTCGGGATGTTATAGAGGATCTAACTTTGTTTGGCTATGAGGTAGTCATGCCACATTCCAAAACCAGGAACCAAGATCAACTGACAACAGAACAAACAAATCAGTCACGGTTGGTCACTATATGTCGATGGGTGATTGAGGTAGTTAATGGGCGATTCAAGCGTGATTTTAAGTTGTTTCGCCAGAGTTTCTTCAATGTAGCTATGCGGCATATGTTTTCTGATTTTAGAATTGCAGCAGCTCTCATAAATGCGTTCCATCCACCTGTTACAAATAACAATCGAGCAGCAGACTTTCTCAACATAATAAATGAAAGAGTCAATCAGCCCAATCGATTATCAGAATTTGTTATTAATAACAACTTTAACAGGCAGCGAGCAATTTTTTGAGAATCACAGGAGATCTTCCAGAATTTCAAGACTTTCCCGTGTTTACAGAGAATGACCTCATATTATTTGCTATTGGTAAGATTAAATATACAAAAAAAATAACATGTAAGCCAAGCTGTAGCAAATTCATATACATATTTTTTTTATCAACAGGAACATACCAACTTAAACTGGCTCGAAGCTACTACGCTGAACATGCTAAAAACGGTATTTACAGCATAGATCTTCACCGAGACACAAGTTGCAACGAAATAATTGAATTGGGTATTGTTGGTAGGAATTTTTGGTTGCTAAGATGCAGGGTACAATCTCGACATGCTGGATCACGTAAATACTACAGTTACACTCAGTAGCAAAAAAAAAGCCGAGCAAAATTTTGCTTCCAAAAAATGCCATGTTCAACCTACTCTAACTTTGTCAATTATCAATATTTTTAGCTGAAACTTTCATTACACTATAAACAATGTATAGACATTATTTGGTCGAAATTTTATGTTGATCAGGCTTATAAATTTTAAGTTTTCATAACATATATGAAAAAAGTCATTTTTGGACATACCAATTTCAAAAATCCGTATTTCTGTGTAAAATTTAGATAACATATTTTAAATTTTACAATAGTCTTAAAATACAAAGAAAATTATGTGGACGAAATTTGAACAATTTCCAAAAAGTGGTTTGGACTACAGCTGGCGTCAAAGTTGACGCATCAACATGAGTAATTCCCTTTTTCACCCGATATTGACCGTGCTGAAATATCGGTGCAAAAAAAAAGCCGAGGTGAATTCATCTTATTAAGACACATGATTTGTTCCGCCTGAAATATTAAAGATAACTAGTGTAACTCACAGAGAACTTCAAAATATGGCATACAGCATTAATTGGATTGAAAAAACTGCGTATACAGTGTTATACAGTATTATTAGAAGAATTCACCTCGGCTTTTTTTTGCACCGATATTTCAGCACGGTCAATATCGGGTGAAAAAGGGAATTACTCATGTTGATGCGTCAACTTTGACGCCAGGTGTAGTCCAAACCACTTGTTGGAAACAGTTCAAATTTCGTCCACATTATTTCCTATGTATTTTAAGGGTATTGTGAAATTTAAAATATGTTATCTAAATTTTACACAGAAATACGGATTTTTGAAATTGGTATGTCCAAAAATGACTTTTTTCACATTTTTAATGAAAGCCTAAAATTTATAGGCCTGATCAACATTTCGACCACATAATGTCTATACATTGTTTATAGTGTGATGAAAGTTTCAGATAAAAATATTGATAATTGACAAAGTTACAGTAGGTTGAACATGGCATTTTTTGGAAGCAAAATTTTGCTCGGCTTTTTTTTTGCTACTGAGTGTACATACTTGTGGATCGAGACCGTGACGGTCATGTATTGCTCATGTATTTCTGTCAAAAGAATCTTAGGATGTTGCGCACATGTAATGACTGTAGTATGGTTTTTAGGCTACGCAAGGTTCCAGCCCAACATTCACCTTCCTGCTCAGTTTCTTGATAATGTGGTTGCAGAATAAACAGAAGAACGAAATTCGTTGAGTCATTTTTTATCGAAGGATAAGAAAACTATACATCCTCTCTCAACATAATTAAATCATGCTAAACGCTACTTTTGCAACAAAAAAATGTTTTTGTAGAGGAATTATGAAGCATTTTCGTTATAAATCAAATGATAACCTCTTCGTTTTTGGACTATATTATAAATCATTTAGAATTGCTTTAAGTGAACCAATAACGACATGTAACTAAACTAACCAACAGAATTAATATGACTTTCATTAGTTTCATTCAACATAGGCACACAAAATATGAGGTCTGATATATAGACGACTAAAATCTTACAGTGCTGCGCATACATTTTTTTCAATGCTTTTTTTTCTACGTTAAGAATGAGAGTAAAACTGACTTTCGCTACTCAACATAATCTACAATCACTGGAAACAACTTTCCTTCTTCTTAAACACAAAACTTCAGTTGAAAAAAAATATTACCGATACTTGACATATTTCATTGATGACAAATGTTATGAATAAAAAACTGAATTTATTGACCAACGACGAGATCTGATGAATGTTATTCATTCAGTGTTTGAGATAGTTTACAGTAATCCCGGAAGCGAACCATCCTTAAATGTGATGGCTCATATGTATAGTAATAATACAAAAACATTTTATTTGCTCTCTACTTCTTAGGCGATTTAAAATAATTATTTGAAGAATATGTTATAGACGTTCATTAAACTGGATGGACGTAAGTTTGGAATCCCGAAAGGAAAGTCAACTGCAAATGCAATCTGGACTGTGTCAAGACAAACAAACAATCACACACACATACGCACACACACATACACACGCCCACACACATACATACACACATACACACATTCGCAATCTATTTTTGAATGTCGATTCGTTAAACATGTTACGGTAGAATACAACATAAAAAAAACACCTTAAATCCGTACCTAATATACGCAATAACTTTTTTCCCCCACGGTTCACAATTTTGACTCAATACCAATTTTTTCTTGTCTTAATGTCACCTTTCAATTGAGATATCATTCATTAATGTACATTCCAGGCCCACTCTCCATACATGTTTGCCCAATCTCCTTTCGTAAAAATAATGAGCATTCAGATTTTCAATACAATTTCTTACCTTTGCACTACAAATTCATCGTATTGATCTAACCGTACTAGGGAACATACCCGAGCCAGATTCCAAGTTTTCACTTTAATTGCACTATATCCTCACACATTTTCGTTGCGTACCACAAACCATAAAACCATAAAACCATCACACTCCACTTATTACACTAGCCACACGAGAATCAACGAATATGTGATAAAGTACTCGAAAACTATGGGATTAATTTTCACAATAATTTAAATACGCTTGCACCTATTCTGAACCGTGTTTACAATCGACGTAATCGCTGGATGTTGCCAAACTATTTTATTATGGCTCTTATTCGAATAAAATGGGTTTGGCAGTACTTCAATGTCATCTTTTTTGTGGGAGTGCTACAAATCGCCCAAAGTTGAACTATTTTATATTATTTTGATTGTTATGTTTTTGTATTCTCCCATGGTATTTTATATCTCCATAGATTGAATAAATAATAACATACTTCTAATAGTAGATTTTTTCAATATTTACTGAGAAATAAAATTCCACATTTAATAATATTTGTCCATCTCTGTTGAATTTGGCGGCACTGCTCACATACTGTATAGCATACACATCAACGCTAGTGTGCGTGTTCAATCATTCATAGAGCATTTTATGCCCAACGTAATGGTGAGTCTTGTTGTCAAAACTTCATTTTTGGGTGTAGTATAGGAGAGCGTTAATTTGTTTATATTTTTTCTTGATTAAAATCAGTACGTTTAACATACGTACACAGATGGGATTAATGATTTTCGTGATATTATTAATACATAGCATAGCAGATACATAGCAGTGGCAACTTTTCTGTATTAAATTGGAAATAAATTATCAGAATTAAATTATGTGTGTGTTGCTAAACGATTAACGGTAAGTGAACTAATAAATTGTGAATAACTTGTGTACTCAGTGTTCGGTATTCAGTGCATATTCACCGATTTCCACTGGACGTCTGCTGATTGAGCTCAAGATAGGTTCCGCTTTCCTTATTGGAATTAAATGGAAATTAATAATCTTTCTTCTCATTTTCTGATTTCATTAGTTATTTAAAAGATTGTTGCTAAAAGATTTCTTTCATAATATCACTGCCGACTAGAGACTGTTAGATTGATAGCATATACAAACAACTTGAATCTTGTATGAGAAGCAATCTTACAAATCGTCTTATAAGTTGTTAAAAGCAGTTCGCATGTAAAATAAATCCCCAGCTACATTTTCAAATGTCATCCCAAACTCTCAACATTTCTTTCCATCCATCTATCATACACAGCATGAGTGGTTGACTCTTTCAATGCTATCCAAAATTAACACAACGCAGTATTGATACAAATGAAAACGAAACCAAAACAAATCAGTGAATAAAGCATCCCAAGCGTCTACAATTTCATTCTAGAATATTAAGATTACCTTGGTGTCAATTATTACCACCGTTAACGTCGATGCTGCTCAGTGTTCATCGCTAGTCAAAACAGTAAATCGTTCGAAATCTTCCGTCGCGGAGGTGCTTCGATGGGGACTCGTGTTCTCCCTTTCGTAAATTAAAGTATGTACACTGGAGCAGGGGAGAGCGAGAATTTCTAACGAAGTTCTCATTAGTTGGAACAATCTGGTGAGCAAAAAGCCCCTCGTGCTCACCTCGTGTTCTGCTCTGGCCATATCAGTAACTGAAACCAGCATAAATGGCTCCCCTTTCAGTGTATCTAGAAGTGGGTGAAGTGTGACCTATGCTACAGTAAATACATAACCATTTCGCGAGCAACCAACGGCGACCGCTCGAGATAGAGAAACCGGGAGAATAAGCCGATTCGAAAAATAAAACATTCATGTGTACTTGCGAGAGAGAGAGAGAGTGGGAGACGATTGGTTTTCCTCCAAAGTAGAATCCATCACAGGTTCTAAGGCACTGGTTTCCTCCGACCTGCTTTATTGTGTTTTTTCATTCGCTATCTAGTGCTACGGTTTTTCCGTTTCTGCTCCGGGTGCGAGAAGAAAAAAAGAAGATCAGAAATATTGAAATTGTGCAATTTTTCCCCCGAGTTGAGGGAAAATCTGAAGAAAGGCTATTATCATCTTTACAGCGTTGTTGCTAGTTGAAGTTATTTGTTTTGCGGTGAAAGTTAAGCCTGGGTGGCTATTTGTTTGCGAAGTGTTTGAATTTCTTTTTTGTTGCGTCGTTGTTAAAAAAAAAAATATGTTAAATTAGTGTCTAATGAAAAACGAAATGGGCAAATTTTGCTGAAATCTGAGCGGTGAAGTGTATTTCGAGCAGCAGAGTAAAAATAGCGGTGAACAGAAGTGCCATCACTTTTCCACGCTGGATCGAACCAATAATTTAATTAACGTAAGAAAAATCCCCCCAACTAGTTAGCGCGAAAATGTCCCTTTGCCCCAGCCTCTGAAGTGTTTTGCGGGTCGAATAGCAGGATTAATTGAACCACGAATGCGACGTAGTTGCGTGTTCTCCCTATAATTTAAGATGTGTAATGATTGCCAAGTGCCAAATCTGGAGGACGGTTCAAAAGGAACGTACCCAAGAAAATGTAGGTCAGGTTATAACGAGAGAGCAATCCAGCGGAACGGCAGGCAATGTTGTTCATTTTTTCGAGGAAAGTGTTTGCATTGGGAATTGGGGATTGTTTGACATTGGGCAGGGTAAAGCTGAAGCGCCAAGTTCTGTTGGTTTTCGGTGCTATTACTTTGCGAAAAAGGACACTCTAAGTGTGACAGAGGTATCGTAATCAGTGACTAGTTTGGTAGGCAATGGACGGATGGATGAATGGATTGATTGGATTGTATGATTGGATACTCTTTCTTACAACGGAATAGAAGAAGTGATTATTTAGCATGGAACAGGCATATGGTGTATCGATTATAATTTCAAACGCAGAAGAGCCCATCAACTTGTTTGATTAATGCTTGGAATTAACGAGTAGGTTGAACCATTCTGATTCATTTCATTCGATTTGCATCTTTCAAGTCTAAACAAATCAAAACATATCGTTCTATTTCAAAGCAAAGAGATAATCTTTTGATTTCTTCTTGTAAGGAATTATGACCAGCAGAGAGATGACCTTCGTGATATTTATATACACTTTATAAAATAATAAAAATAGCATGAGCTGATCTAAATTTTGATTAAGATTTAAAGCTTAAATGAACAACTGAATGTTGTGTGTAAAAAGATGTATATCAGCAAATATGTTTTGTCACCTAATGATAAATAAAGGGCGCTACGGTCAAAATTTGGTCAATATCAACTTGACGTATTTCTTTCAATTTTGCATTTAAAAAACCTGAACACCCCTCATTTTGAAGGTGTGTGTGTGTAGAATGTTGCTCCTATTTTGATTTTGGAATTCACTCTTCAGTTGTCAAAATGCCGTCCAAGCAAGAAGAGCAGCGTATCAAAATTTTGCTCGCGCATCGCGAAAATCCGAGCTACTCGCACACAAAGTTGGCAAAATCGCTAAAAGTTGCCAAATCAACCGTTACAAATGTAATTAAAGTGTTTGGGGAACGTTTGTCGACAGCCAGGAAGTCTGAATCGGGGGGAAATCGAAAACCGGAAGCCGCTGAGACGACAAAGAGAGTTGCCGGTAGTTTCAAGCGAAACCCTAACCTATCTCTCCGAGATGCCGCAAATAAGCTGGGTGTATCGTCTACAACCGTGCATCGAGCCAAAAAACGAGCCGGACTATCGACTTACAAGAAGGTAGTGACTCCAAATCGCGATGATAAACAAAATACGACGGCAAAGCGCGATCCCGGAGGCTGTACACGACGATGCTGACGAAGTTTGACTGCGTGGTAATGGACGACGAAACCTACGTCAAAGCCGACTACAAGCAGCTTCCGGGACAGGAGTTTTATACGGCAAAAAGAAGGGGAAAGGTAGCAGATATTTTCAAGCACACGAAACTGTCAAAGTTCGCAAAGAAATATCTGGTTTGGCAAGCCATCTGTACCTGTGGCTTGAAAAGCAGCATTTTCATAGCTTCCGGGACTGTCAACCAAGAAATTTACGTGAAAGAGTGTTTGAATAAACGTCTGCTGCCTTTCCTGAAGAAACACAATTGTTCCGTACTGTTTTGGCCGGATTTGGCATCTTGCCATTACGGTAAAAGGCCATGGAGTGGTACGCCGCCAACAACGTGCAGGTGGTTCCCAAGGACAAGAACCCTCCCAACACGCCAGAGCTCCGCCCAATTGAGAAATACTGGGCTATTGTCAAGCGGAACCAAAAGAAGACCAAAAAAACTGCTAAGGACGAGCAGCAGTTCAAGGCAAACTGGCTTTCTGCGGCGAAGAAGGTGGACAAGGTGGCTGTACAAAATCTGATGGCAGGGGTCAAGCGTAAGGCCCGGCAATTCGGATTTGGAAAAGCGAAAGCCTAACTGAATATTTTTCCTGAATTTTATACTAATTGAACTTGAAAAGAAATTTAATTTGATTTTTAAATAAACGATTTCACCGATTTCAGCGTATTTCCCTCCAACTCCCATTCTTGACCGTATCACCCTTTAGAATACGCAGTAAAATAATATCTTCTGATAGGATATGCAAGTAAATACAGGACGCATTTTTAAGATGTCTAAAACAGTCCGAGTACAGACAATTCTAACACGAGAGAGTCGTGCTTTAACTTGCCTTGACAATAGAAGCCGATCTTTTCACGATAATGTCTTTCTTTCTTCTTCCTTCATTATCGAGATTTTCAGCCCTGGACTGGTTGTTCATCTCCCTTGTAGTCACTCAAACCTTTTAGAGTATTTTTCAACCTGTCCGGGGGTGAGATTCGAACTCGTAATCTTGGCGTGAGAGAGGTAACGACGAAGCCATATAAGGGAAACGGTTCCAATTTGGCGTCCATGGGTCTAGGGGTTTGCTATGGGCCAATGACTAAAATTCGAGGCAAATACTGTTTGATCATTTTTGTCCTGAAATCAGAAATATACATTCGTTGACACATCAACACGAGAAAAATAACTACAAGCGATTTTATCGATAGGCCCAATTTGAAATCCATAGACCCAGATCAGAGCCATTTCCTATTGACTCTTTCTTTAGAATTTATGCAAGAATAAAGCTGACAGAGATTGCTGTGGATATAATTATTAAACGTGACCTTCTAAAATGTTCAAGAATATAATTTCTGTGCTTTCTCAAAACAGAAAAAATAATCAGGCAAGAATAAGACACGTAAGATTTGCATCTCGATTCACTTGGTACCAAAGCGATCGTAAACTACGAGAATCGTTCATTTGGCCGACCAGATTCGGGCGTTTTCTGTCTTGAGTCTGGGAGAAGCGATTCCATAGGCCTAAAGCAATGTGTCCCGTGAGAATCCGGTCTAATCGAATCATCTGTATCTCGGTGACCGATTGACTTGCAAATCAATTGTAATACATCTGAACAAAGGTAAATTCACTGGGGTTTTTGAACAAGATATCAATGCAAATCATTTCTCTTCGTTTCTTATGAGGAATTCGCGCTTTCTTCCTCCACATCAAACGCTGCACGTCTCCGGAGTCAACTTCCTTGGCACATTATATCACGCATTTTGGTCATCTGAGTTGCGTCCTCGGTTCGTTTTCCTCTTTTCGCCAGCTTCCGCGTCGTTACTGCCAAAATATCTCTATGGGCTGGAACTGCAGGCATTTGGGTGGATTTATATTTTTTATCTGTGCAATCTGCGTTTATCTACGGCAACTCATAAATCTGGCCAAACTTCACGGGTCCTTTATGGGCTTTAATGAAAGGTAGTACGCGGTTTTTGAGGCATTCTTCTTTGTGCAATTCGCATCCATTGTCTTATTCGTCACAAACACTTCGGTCTTTGCCTCCACCAGCTGCATAATCCCTTGCCAAATCATTGGATTTTTGGCAATTTTTCTACATAAAAGCAAGTTTTAACTTCGCATAAACATCTCCTCATACCGACGCTTTAAATAGGGCACTCGATCCACATTCTTTCGGTCCCTGAAACGTTTGAGCACATCATACATGGTTGATTTGGCGATTTTCAACGTTTTGCGATTTTGTGCGGATCACATTGGATTATCAACGTGGTTGTGCGAATTTTTCTCTCCTCTCGGCTTCCATTTGGAATAACTTTTAACTCACTGCACGAAACACCGTTAAATTTATACCACAACGAGTGGGCACCTGGGTAAACAATTCTTGCAGCGTTCACTTTCCGTGCCACTGCAACAAAATAAGTGATTCAGTTCTAACTGGACAAAACATAACAGAGGTTCAGTTTGTTATTTGTTATTGATGTAACTCCAAGATGCTATATTGGTTTAAGTCAACCAAACAATTTGGTTGTTTGCTCAAGAATACAATGGCCTAATTTATAAGAGTTTCGTGATATAACATT